>VZUA01103135.1:0-12532 GCA_013401035.1 Horornis vulcanius
TGAACTACTATTACTTCTAATTCTTTCACTGCTTAGTGAGGTTTGTCAGTGATCAAAGTTTACTGAGGAGGCCCTCATACTTGCCTTAAGCTGGAATAAATCCAGCTTTGAGATGTGAAGTTTTATACACCTCACTTGCATTTTGTGTAGATGACACGTTTTCCCTTTTTGGAGAATAACCAGGATAGAGTTTTGATCTGATAAAGTTTTGAGGCTGAATGTTATCTAAGCTCATTCCTTCTCAGAAACTCCCCGTTTTTCATGTCTGAGCCCTGCTGCAACTCTCAGAAGTTTAAATGTAATAGAGGATGGAACCATGCAAAATAACACTCAGAATTGTTACCTGGCCAGAGACTGAACTGATGATGGGAATCTTTTAAAGATCCCGGAAGGATTCCACGTCATTAAGAAATAATTTATTTTTTCTTTCTATTTCCATGGATGTGGGTTCTTGTGCCACTGATAGTTATACTGGCTGAGTGTTCCTGCTGCTCATCCCCCGTTGTGCACAAGCAGGGGGGTTGGCATTTGTGTAATGACAGCAGCCATAAGATTTACATTTCCCTTGGGTACACTATTTTCATAGTTAAGTGATGTTTATTCCCCTGTAATTCACATTTCCTTACACTTACCAGATCTACTAGTTGGCTTTAAGTCGAGGCTATTCCTTTGCATCTACAGTTCCCTTTCTGCCCAGTTCTTTACAATTTTGAAGGTTTCAGTTGTAAAGGTGAGCTGTAACATAATTCTCTTATGTTCCCTTCTGCTTTAGAGCCAACACCATTCATCCATTTGATAGTTCAAAGTGATCTGTTACTTACAGGAGGAGGTTTTATACATACTCTGGGAAACCAACCTTTCTTTTATTCCAACAAACTATAAATTTTAGGCCTTCAGATTCAGCCATTTACAATTCTAATGGCTCTTGTAATGTTCTATAAACATTTTTTACTTCCAATCCAGTTACTCCAAATAACCCAAGGCTTTATTAACATGGGTCCCCTTTGGGAGCCCCCATAAATCTCTACAGGTTCAGTTACAAATTTATCATTTATCTCTAGTTTCAAGATAGGGTGCTCAAAAAAAAAAAACCCTGCTAATATCCGTACTCTACTAACTTGGGAGCTGTTTGAAAACTTGCTTTTATATTTGCTATAAGCTCTTACATTAATATATTTCTCTGGTCATGTATATGGTATTTGTATCTGTTCTTGCCCTAGCGATGGACTCACAAAGAAGACTTGGAGCTGAAGCTGGGAGTCAGGAAGTTTGGAGTAGGTAACTGGGCTAAAATTTTAGTCCATGGTAACTTCAGCAACCGAACAAGTGTCATGTTGAAAGACCGGTGGAGAACATTGAACAAGATCAAACAGGAATCAACTCTTGACTTTCCCCTACATGAGGACCAACTCTAGCATTTTCAGAATAATATCTTATTTTAGTCTCAGAGTGTCCAGCAGTGTTGCTCTCCTCAAATATGAAACAGAATTCTAATCGGTATAAAACATTCATGTAAGGTCACTTGCTTTGGCAATGATGACTTAAATGTAAAGTCTGGCCTTTTTTGTAACATTCAGTAATAAATGACCTAGATTCTGAAATGTGAAAGTGTTTGCAGAAACAAAGATTTAAGAAATGTCTGTTGTCTAAATAGGGGTATTAGATCTGACTGGCAACATCTTTAGCTTGATGAAGGTTAATAAAAAAGTCAAGTGTTCTGTATTTTTAAAGGGCTGTATCTATTTTTAGATTGACTTTTCATAATTTTACTTACTGCCATATAACCCAATTTGTTTTGCTTCTCTTTGAAATTTTAGTCAGACTTGTCATCTCTGTAAGTTATACCGAAAAGTATGTATGTACTAGTATTGCTAATTTTATGAGCTGATAGTTTGTTGGGTTTTTTCTTGCAGTTAAAAATGTGTAAATTCAAATAATGTTGTATTTGTAAGTAACAAAGGAACTAGTTTATTTTTTTACATGAAAGAACCACTATTGTGCTAGCACTTAGCATTTCTTGGTTAGCTTGTGCCACCTACCTTGTCATGACAAGTGACTCCTTGCAAACCAACAGGAAAAGGAAAGCTCAAAAACACATGGCCATAGTGGGGCTCAATAACGAGTCTACACTGCCAGTGACAGCAAAGATACACTTTGATGGGGGTCACTATCAAAGTCTTTATTGGCCTCTTACTGCTCATGGGAGACCAGAACAGATGGATGATGGCACTAGCCTGTTTGTAGTCAGATCATTTGGAAGAGATTTCTACAATCTCAGAAAATTCAGGTTTTCCACTGTCAGACTGATGTGAATCTAGTGACTTGAACTAACATAATACAGCATTCTTTTAAAAGTGAAATCCCTGGAATTCAGATGTTTTCTGTAGCCATTTTTTCTTGGCTAAGGTTTTTATTTTCCAAGAACCTTACAAGAAAAAGCACCTGTCTGAATTGGGCATAATGAAACAAAGCTCTCTGAGATAATTTTCCCGATTAAAAAGGAAAACATATATTCTTGAAGTCTGAAATGTTCAGAAAATATTAAAATAATCTCTGCTTTCTGTTTTGAAGGCCTGCTTTCATTACAATAAAATGGTAAAATGCAGTTCAAAGGTTTGTTTCACAACACACTCTTATTGTGGACAGAACCTCAAGCAGGCAGATCACTGTCCTCATTTTTGCCAAGAGACGCTGTGGTTTCTTCCAGGAAGTCTTTATTTTGCATGGAGATGCTGTCTGTCTCAGCAGGAAATTTTCTCAACCTGCATAGCAGTCTTGCCAAGATGTTGCAGGTCCTATGTTAATCATTGTAGATGAGCATTTTTAAATAGTAGTAATTTTTTTACTCTTAGCCAAGGCCTTAGTCACTAAGTCTTGTCTAGGTTCATCTGCTGGAAAAGTTACGATGTATTATTGACATTAAATTCTGAGGAGACCAATTCCTTAACAATGCTGACTAGGTATATGTGTTCATGAAGATGGCTGAATGTGAAAACTGCAGTGTAGAGGAAAAATACTTACGCAATTGTAGTGTAAAAAATTGTCTAGGTGATACTGGAGAGGAACAAAGGACCTAAACTGAAATCAGTTCTGGCACTTAAAAATTTCATTTTTATTCACCCTTGCTCTTAAATGTTGACAGTAACTATTCTCAGACTTGAAAATATTTGGCTGGCTCACTACTGAGCAGGAGCAGTGCCTGTAGAAAGGGCTGTGGCCAGTAAAGACAGAGAACTTCAGGAAAGCAACTACTATGGTTAGAAACATTAGCTCTTTAATTACAAAAGAGAAACATGGAAACATGCTTCTAGTGTTCTAATACAGAGATCAGTCTTTGCATTTTGTATTAAGGCAGAAAGAATTTCCTGAAATGCTTCTGCCAAAGTTCCAACTCATTTAAAATTTGTTAAGGCTCCAGAAAATGCAGCAGAAATATGTAGGTTTCTTGGCATTGGTGTTAATTTTCTTACTCTTTTTGTTGCCATTTTAAACTTTTACGTAAAAATAAAACTGTGCACCAGAGGACAGGAACAGTGTTCCAGCTGGCGGATCTTCTTCCAGGTTCCTTGGCACTGGGAGTTGCCAATTGCTTCCCAGTGTAAGATTTTATCTCTGAAATGAGACAATGAATGAGAAATTAGAAGAGTAAAAGCTATCCCTTTAGCGTCACTGGATTGTGTTGTATACAATGTCAGAAGATTGGATTTGTTTAATCATGTAAGACTTCACTAAACTCATCTAGCTCTTAAAATGCTTTCTGGAGCAGACATTATACTCCTAAGTGGAATATCCAAGATGGTGGGTTGAGTAACTGGTTGTACAGGTATTAAGTAGTATGCATATTAATAAACGTATGGATCAAATAAAAATCATTTCTGAATAATATCTACTTTCAAAAATACTTTTCTAAAAACCAGGTATATGGGCTTGAGGGGAATACCAATCCACCACTGTTAAATCTGCAATCAGATTTGGACTATGGCAGACAATACCCTTTTAAAGTAAAAGTGCCCATAGCTGTAAAAGTCCTCTTCCACTACACAAATTCCCTCACTTCTTCACAACAGTGAACAAAGCATGCAACACACTGAACTATATTGAAATTACTTCCCAATTTTATCTAGGTTTTAAAAACTATGAGAACTGAAAGGATAAAACCTTCTGAGCTCTACAAATGATTTAGGCCATTCCATTTTTCAGGTATAATACAGCTGCTGTGATCCTGAGAAGCTGTAACTCCTGCACTGTTTTGGGTTACCCGTGTGCGTTATGGCCGTCTCCGGAGCAGCGCTGCGTGGCCGTGCTCATGGCCGGGGGCTGGCAGGCGACGCACACCGTGTGCCCCTCGCGCAGGTACCGCATCCAGCGCGCGTACGGACGCGCCTCCAGCGCGCAGTGCTGGGAAAGGGACTCTGTCCTGAACTCCACACAGTATCTGCTCAGAAGGAAAAGAACCAAGTTATGAGAGATGAAGCATGAGCTACGGAGGCACCTTGAATGGATTTACATACCATAGGGGTGGTGTTTGTGAAGTGCAAGTTAGACATCATCATTGCTAACCAATCTCTTTCTGACCCTAACCCAATCAGTGGATTCTTAAAAACATTATGTAAACTCTTTCTCATTCTATGCCCCAGTCCAGTGTTTTATGTACAATCTCACTTTCTAATAGTGTTCTGTATTCTTAAATTATTTTGAAAAACATCTCAGTAACCCATATTTTTTTCTTCTATGCTACTGAAAGAAAATGGAAAAAAGACTTTAAGAATATCAATGAGTTTTATTGTTCTAGGGAAGACAGCACGGGACAAAGCATTATGAGCATTACAGACCCAGTAATAACCTAATTTAAAGTTCATTACCATCTCTACTGGTAACTAAACAAAATTTCTCATTGCTTGTGTCAAAGAGTTTTAAAAAAAAGGTCTCTTGAGACCAATCCCATTCATCCCACTTTGTTCAGAGCCTTACATCTAATTTCTCAGACTTACGATACATTCAACTTTGTTTTAGCATTGTTTACTGTTGGTTTTCAAAAGCAGCTATCATCAGATTTGCCATGATCCCAATGTCTAATTCAGGACAATTAGCAAGTAATAAAGAAACAACATCTAGAACATGCAAATAAACTGCAGGAGGAAAATCAGTACAAGCTATAGCTTATTGTTTAATTATTGCAAATTTAATTACATTTTTCTCTGTAGCCAGCTGTTTTCTCCTGAACAAGATGACCCACATACATATGATAAATAGATTACCCTGCTGCTTCTTTGTCTGAAGGCCAGAGAGAAGATGCTGCTCGTCTTTTTCTTTCTTTACCGTATTCAGAGGTAGTTATGAAAGCAGGGACTGAGGGAAAAAACAAGTTATGGTAAAACAGCAAGGCACAGCTGAGTCATATTTCAATTACTGTAACAGTGGGTGAATCAATCAAGAGCTTCTGGATGGCAATGCTGGCTCACTTTATTGAAAAAGTGAGAAAATGTTGGTAACATTGAACCTCAACCCCATTCCCTACAGCTAAGCTCTCTATTTATTCAGAAGAAAAATATCTAACAATGCATGCCATCTAGTCAGTGAGGAAATAGGATGTGCTGGAATCCCACAAGGAGTACTGTTCCCTGTGTCATAGTGAATTTGTGTTCTAACTTCATTCAGAGATAATTTGATACTTACATCAAACTGAAGGAATGCACGCAGCTTAGTTGTTTCCATAATAGAAATTAAGAAAAGACAGAGTAGGAAAACAAATTATTGAATCAAAAACAATATGACAGTAGAAAGTAAAGTTCTAAATTATAATTTTAACCAGCTAAGTGCAGATAAATGCTTGGTTTTTTGCTGTTCATTGACATCAGGGAAATTTATGATAGCTGTCAAGGATACAATGTACAGCAAAGAGATGAAATTGAGAATACCATGTTCATGGCCACAGTCCTCCCCCTGGTAAGTCAGGTATTCCAGGCAGCCAGCCTTCTCCTCCAGAGCTGGACAAGGTTCCCCACCATTTTTAGGTTCCTGTAGTACGTAGCGCCTACGGATCCGCAGCCCAGGATGACACTGTTCTGCACAGCCACTCCAGTGACTCCACTCCCCCACAACACAGGGAGTAGCTGCAAAGCAGTATTAAAACATTATTAGTAGTCAAGACTTCTGTTTTATTCTAATTGCTCTCAAAAGCTTGAGATAATAAGGCTATATTGAGGGGTTTTTTGTTGGTTTGGGTTTATTTACTTTCTCTTCTAATTTTATTTATATGGGTTTCAACGCTCTTCCAGGATTTTGCATAATCAAATTGAAAATTTAAACCTGCCTGCAATGGTCGGCTCCCTATTCCATCCCTTGTCCACAAAGTAACAGCCCCTCATCAAAACCTTTCACTACAGCTGTGAAGTTCTCCTGTACCCTCTTCTGAAGCATAAAGCATTAGCAAAGGAGACCAGCTTATGGATTATCTACATCAGACTTGTCTGACGTTCCTTGGCAGTTCCTGCACTACTAAATTTTGTTTAAAGGCTGGAACATGAAGTAGCAGCATGCTTGATTCCCTTCAATTTCTAACTCCTTTTTCCTCAACATTGAACTGTGTCCACTGCCACAGCTCTGTTTCCCTGTTTTAACACAGGTCTGCTCATTTCCAACTACAGAACAGTCCACTAGATATTTGAATTTCAGTTCTCATGGATCAGAAAGTTCCTCTGAACTTAGGCAAAGATTTGTGGGAAAGTACAATTTTTTTTAAAGTAAACTTTGAATCACAAGAAACTGCATTTCCCTCAGGCAGGGGAAGAAAAGGTTTTGCGGCATCATTCCCAGAATACAAAAACAGGTGATAGATACATTATTCTTGAGTGAGAAGCTTCACTTTATTTTTCCATTTAAACAATATACAACTGTAAAGATCACACAGCGATTTCACATCTCCATGAGACTGCTTTCATCAGCCTCATCTTCAGGAACACCAAGTCCCCTGTTTTTGAAAACTATATGACCTAAAAATTTTCCCTTTAGCAGTCAGAATGAATACTACAGGTTTTCAAAACTCTACTGCAGGCTGAGCCCTGGAGGTTTGGAGTAGAATGACCTCTGGATGCCCAATGATGGAACAGGTACAACCCCTCCACCTGGGAATTTCAAATCTGCACAGCCTTGGCAGGAGGAGTAGTGAAAGAGCAGATAAGAAAAATGTCTCACACATGGGCATCCATCAAGTGAAAGAATTCTTTGAGGATAAACAATCATTTCTCTACACGAGTCATCCTCAATTTGTGGCCTACAAGGACATTTAATCTGACTGGTGATCCATTTCCAGAAGCCTTTTTTCCTGGAGGCCACCTGGTAGGCTCCAGGTTAGAGAATGGTACAAAATACACATTATCATCAATGGGTGGGCTATCTTAAACTGGTTCTGGATTGTTTTGAGTCATGCTCCTCGTTATCTAGTAAAGTAAAACTTTTTTCATTTCCCATGTGTACTATTTCTCATTAGCTTGTAATGGAACATAGCACATGCTTTGAATTTTTTTTCTGCATTTCCGGATTACAGTTTAACTCCCCAAGAAGCTTTACAGCTTAACCACCAGTTACATCCTTGTATCAGCATTGCAGGAAACTGATGGGACCAAACTAGTATTTCAGGATAATATTTTATGCCCTCTGGGATCCTGCCAGTACAAGACATTGGGAAGAAAGAGTAGAATGTGATAACCTCCTTGGGGTTTGTGACTCTTCTCATAAAACATAGAAATTGCAGTGTTTGCTCGCTCATTACACCTCTAATTTCTTGGACGACTACCAATATCATAAAGCAGATAAAACCTCTGAAAGAGGCTACTTGGCAGATGTCCTTACCACCAATATACTAAAATTCCCTTCCTCTGTTCTCACTGTGCACCAGCTGTTCCAACCAAACTCACCCACTTTTGAGTGCCCTGACAGCACCAGGTGTATTGAGGCTGAGGATGTGGCATCCCATGCCCTAAGGAATTCCACTGAAACAGAACCACAGGGCTGCCCTGGGTATTGGGCCACCAGTTGTCCATCCTGCTCAACTATTAGTATTCTCTGGTGTTTTCCTCTAGTTACTAATAAACACTTTCCCAGACAGCTCCTGAGTATGATTGGTAGAACTGTGCTGGAAAATCACTCCCTTTGTCACATGACACTGCACCACCAGGCACTGCCCTCAGACACATCCAGGTACCCCAAAGTACATGACTCAACCTCTGTGGCTGTGAAGGCACCACACTGACATGTTGCAGTACAGCTCTCAGACTGTTTGTCCCTAGAATTGTGAACCAGAAAACAAAACCAGTGATAGTAAAAATGTCTTAGACCCCACCATGGGTTAGCCAGGACAAGTGCTAAATGCAGTATGGACCTCACAGTCTTTGCCACCTGGTTGCAGGGTCCAAACACAGTCCTTGACCCCACTTGATTTAAGGGTACAAGCACAGACTTCAATGCCTGATCACACAACTTAGTTCTACCCAAGTATCCAAAGAACAGTGTCTATCAAGCCTGTTTCCTTATTTCCTTATTCTATTGATTCTCCTCCAAGCTGGCTGTATGAATGATCTGCATAAATAAGAATTTCCACAGAACTTTAATCCCACATTAGCACCTTGATAGGCAGATAACATCAAGTCTAACATCACATTTTCCATGAAGAAACTCACAAAGGGACTGAGTAAACACATAACAAATAAAGCGATGACTTCATGTCTTACTGGAATCAAACCAAGCTGACAGTTAAATATTGGTCATCTCCAGAAATACATGGTAATTTTATGGTTATCAAGATTTAGAATAAGAAGGATGAATTGCCTTAGTCATGTGGAAAAATAAGAATATTAGGTTGCTAGAATGGAATTTAGGCAGTGGGATAATACTGTCGCTCTTGCAGTCAGTACCCAACAACTATTGAGGGACAGTAGATCGATTTTGTGCCTTGCTGGAAAGATGTCAAATTCCCCAGCATGACAGAGACTGGGTCCATGAGCTGACATAAAAGGAATGGTGCCATCTCTTGACACACAAAAAGAAGCATCAAGGACCCATAGCTACATCTTTATGGATCCCTGTGTTGCTGTTTACTCAGCTTAGTTAACACAGCGATGTTAAATGATGATTCATTGAAACAATGAGGAGGATGCAAGTCAAAGGAAACTGAAGGATGGGATTTGTTCTCAGGTACCTACCTAAATGTGGAAGCTAACAAGACACTTGGAATTTCAAAAACAAACACAGAAAAATTACATTGCTATCTTATGAAACACAGCTTGAGTAGCCAAAACTTTGTTTTTCTCTTCCATTTGCAGCAGTATGAAACACACATCCTTATTTCTGAGTCAAACCCTACTTAATTTTTATCCATCTCTGGAAGAAGAAAAACAGAGGACTGTAGTATGTTCATTGTATAACATATATTGTAATGTATAAGGATCTCTGGATTTTCTCAGAGTAACCACTTTGATTGAAATGGTGAGCTCATTCCTTTCTCAGGCTTTCTCATTGGACAGTAGATCCTATTTAAAATGCTGCGTACAAAAATATTCTTTCTACAAAATAATCTTCATTTATGCAAAAATATTCTTTACTGTTAGCACTACAAGAAAGTTTATTTAAAAACTCTTGAACTTGGGTTCAAGAGCCAAGTTCAGCCCATGAGCTTCTGCTGAGCCATCTATTTATAAAGTACCAAACCTACAATGATTTTAGGCAGAAATTAACACTGCCGCTGGCAGCTTTAGGATGTTCATTATTTCAATGGTTTCTTTTATTTTGGAGCATTGTTTTTGTAAGATTCCTAACATTTCTTACATCCTAATATCTCTTGGTTACTTACACTTGAGGCACTTTACACTTTCCGCAAAGGAAAAGTCATTTTTTGGGAAAAGTCCCCTAAAATGTGATTTCTGCAGGTGCTGAAATCATGAGTTGTGAACAGATTGACAAACAAGCTGTAGCATGAGAACCACTGACCACTTTTCTTCACATTTCTATTTTAAAGTTTTGAACTCTACTTTCAAAACAGTGAACTATGCCAGTGAACACTCTTGGTGTCACTAAACAGATTTTAGCAAGACTCAATGGGGAGACCTCAACATCCAATAGGAACAAAAAAGACTAAAATTTTCAGCCATGCTTGTGGAAATTAATACAAACTTCCACTGGAACTGTTTAGAATTTCTATTTATAAAGAATACAACTTAATGACTGCTTGCCATGAGAGTATATGCCTTTAAAAGAACGACTTCTTGTAAATTTATCTTTTGGATGTGAGTTCTAGGACCACCTTGCTAGGGTGCCAAAATTCTGCCCTCCCATGCTACACCCATCACTGCAAAATGTGCTGTTCCCTCTGTTTGTGTTTCCATTGCTGCTTGCACAACTGGGCAGCAGTGCAGGGAGTCAAAGCAGACAGAAACAAGCAATAGAGAAAACAGAAATGGTTCCCTGTGTATTTAGCTCCCTGAACTGGGCCACCAAAGACCAGCAAATCCCAGCTCTGCTACAGGAGAGGCAGCGAGACAGGGAGGCTCCACTGAGACTCCATCTTCCTGACTGGATCTAGGGCACCCACTGCCCACACAGGGTACAAGTGTGGTGTGCTTATATTGTAGACATATAGTGCCTTTCGAGGCAATCACCACTGAACCTGAGACAAAAAAATACCATCTTGATAACAGCAGGGCATCATTCATGCCAGAAGTCACCCCAGAAGTCATGGTAATGAAAGTGTTTAAACTAGAACTTCTCAAGTGCAGTCTTGGGCTTCTTTTTGAAGGATTTCAGCTCTATTTTAATGCTAACACTGTGCATGTTTATCAGCTCTCTCCTTTCATGCTTGAATATTAAAAATCATTTTATTGACTGCAAAGATGCAATATACTGTGGCTGTATGACAAACATCCTGCTAGTTCTCCCTCCGTTGACTTTTCTGAATGAAAGAACAATGTATTTAAAACATACTAATTTCAAAAGTGCTACCTTCCGTCAGATTTTGGGGTGCAATTTTTCCCTTCTTCTACTCTGAGGAGATTATTTAGCTGTGGGAGAGCTGACCATAATTATTCAAGAGACCTGGGGTCATAGTTCTGCTCTGCTGAGTTCTTTTGTGCAGTTTTACATCCCTTAGGATGGGTCTACACCATCCGAGAGTAGTACTCCTCATTCCCAGTCCGGACAGATGTAAACCAGCTTGGGTCCCAAAGCTATGTGGCTGTGTCAGCACGGCAATGAGCCTGCTAAATACACCCTCATTAGCAGGACTGTGCAGCAGAGGCTCATGACTTTTTGGCTGTAGGCTGACATGTGTCCAGCCAGCTGGGAAGAGACTTTAAGCTGGCCGAGTACTAGTACTGCACCTGCAAAGCAAGACCAGTGTCCTGCATCCCAGGCACAGAGAGGTCAGTCAAACTGTGAAGATGCAGAGGGCAGAAATCCCACAGAAAGAGGCGCTGTGAATACCTACAAAGCAGATATTCAGTTTGGTAGAACTGGGTTTCTTTCCCCTCCTTGCCATTGCTCACTGGGAAGGCCGTGCCACCCCCCGAGGGCTGGCAGAGGACCCTCTCACTCATGCTCCTATGCTTATTTTAAAGCCTTTGCCTTCACAGTAAATTCTCGCGGATTCATGCTCCTAGACAAAACCTCACCGTGGGGACTTCCCCAATTATTTCATTGATATTTGTTTGTCAGGATGTGAGGAATCAGCTGAGAGACACAGGCGGTGCTAAATTAATCTCCCTGCTGTCTCTGTAATCGGACAGCACCCTTGCAATCAATTTGTGTTTGGGACTTGCCTGAGTGAAGAGCAACTAACATAATATTTTAGAGGTAAAACAACTTCAGACTGTCACTGTACTACAGCTGATCCGGAAACCTTTTCTCTCTGGTGAGAGAAAAGTTTCTGTCTCCCTCCCTGAGCCTGCCGCTAACCTGGCTCTGCCCCAGCCTGGTGCCTGCTCGTGCTCTCGCCCCGGGGCTGGGGAGGGAGGGATCTGCCCCTCTCGCAGCCCTGAGCCCATGCCCGCACGCCCCAGCTTTGAATCCAGCGGAACCTCCATCCCGCGCAGCCCCGGCAGCTAGCTCCCATCCCCGGAGAGGGGCCGGGGCCGCGGGGTCCCGCCGGCCGCCCTCCCCCCGCTCGCCAGGGCCGGGGGCGAACGCACCTACCCGGGCACGCCTGGCCGTGGTCGTGGCAGCAGTCCCCGGCTCGCCGGCAGGCTCCGTCGCAGTAGCAGGTCCCGTAGCTACCTCCCTCCCTCCATCCCTCACCCACGCAGGCGGCATCCCGACCCTGGCAGCACTTTCCCTGGCAGCTGCCCCCGGCCCCGCTCCCGGCCCACAGCAGCCCCAGCCACAGCGCTCCCGACAGCGCCACGCCGCCCATCACCGCCGCACCGACCACTGCCACGCCGACCACTGCCACGCCGACCACTGTCACGCCGACCACTGTCACACCGACCACTGTCACACCGCCACACCGATCACTGCCACACGATCACGGTCACACCTCCACACCGAC
>VZUA01103135.1:12547-22729 GCA_013401035.1 Horornis vulcanius
CGGCGCGGCCCTGCCCTGCCCTGCCCTGCCCTGCCCTGCCCGGTCGGGCAGCGGCACAGCTGCCACGGCAGAGCTTCGGGGTGCGGGGGCAGCGGCAGCTGGGACGGGTACGTGTTCCCCCGGGTGTCCTGCCAGGTGGTGGGCGTTTCCAACGGGATCCGCATGGCAGGACAGCTGGCGATATCGCATACAGCGATGTTCTGTATCAGGATGTCCTGCGCAGCAGGAACCGTGTCCCACACTGCAGGGACCTGCACAGTGATGACCTTCAATATCCTCGCATGGCAGTGTCTCCCACATGATGATGACCCTTACAGCAATCTCCCCCTCAGCAACGTCCCATGCTCCAGTGACCCCCCACAGCAATGTCTCACATTCCACAGAGCCATGTCCTGTGCAGCAGTGTCCCATGCAGTGATGAGCCACAGAGTAATGTCTCTCACAGTGGCGTCACGCAGCCACGTCCTGCACAGGACGGATCTGCACAGCAACGTCCCGACCAGCAGTGTCCTGCACAGGTGTGAACGGGCCAGCCATACCCTGCACAGCGGCGCCTCGCATCACAGTGACCCACAAAGCTGTACCAGAGCATCCCCAGCCATGTCCACACAGCCCCGTGGGTGGGAACGATCTGATGCCACTAGCCGTGGTTTATTAGTACAGGCACTTTCTCATTTCAGGGCATGTCCCACACAGCATTTGCATGTGTTATGTTTTTCCTTTTCTTTTTTCTTTTCTTTTCTTTTCTTTTCTTTTCTTTTCTTTTCTTTTCTTTTCTTTTCTTTTCTTTTCTTTTCTTTTCTTTTCTTTTCTTTTCTTTTCTTTTCTTTTCTTTTCTTTTCTTTTCTTTTCTTTTCTTTTCTTTTCTTTTCTTTTCTTTTCTTTTCTTTTCTTTTCTTTTCTTTTCTTTTCTTTTCTTTTCTTTTCTTTTCTTTTCTTTTCTCCTTTCTTTTAATCTGTTTCCAGAAAAAAAAAAAAAATAAGAAGAAGCTGTACTTGCAGGTGCACAAGAAAAGAGAGGTGGATTCCCAAGTAACTTCTTAGTAACAAGAGGTTTGGATTCTGGTTTTCAGTTAACTTCAGTGCTAAGAGGTATTCAGGATTAATGGAACCTGATAATTTTAGCCAAAAGTCAAATCTTAAAAGTAAGTAGTGAGGTGACTGCAAAAATATGTTAGCTTTGCACACTTTAATTTGCAGATAGCTACTAAAGCAAGAGACATCTGGTCTCCCAAAGCTGCCTACAAGGGGAGGTAACAGTTTATTATATTATCTACTATGTGTGGGTACTTGGACCCCCTGAGACAGCTCAGGCCAGACAGAGTTTAATTTCTTCTAGCCGTCAAACATTACTGTTAAAATGTTGTTTAAATCCCTGATGATTGGGTCTGGTCTGTTATCCAGTGTGCCACTAATGAATTTACTGGCATTCTGCCAGTCTAAAACTTGAACCCCTGAATAGCAAATGTTGGGAGAGTTCCTGGGGGGGTGGTGAGAGGAGAACAAGACTTGCAGCCTGCCTTGGTAAAAGCAGTGTGAGAGAAGGAATGCCTCTTTATGTTTTCCTTTCCTTTATTGTATTCCTGTGCTTCAACTGAAAGGCAAAATATTAGCAAATAGTAGTAGAAACTACCTTTGTAGGTGCATAAATCATGTGCAGATGACTTATGCTGAAAGGATAAGTCAATAAAACTTGGATGAGTCCAGAACAGGTAAGAGATGGGCTTTCTCTTAGTGGATATGTTTACAGAAAAAAAAAAACAACAAGAAAATATGCCTTCAATAGTCTAGTAAAAGAAAGCATAATACAGATAAAAAATGTTACAATTTCTACTAGACATAGTAAAGCAGATTCTTCAGAGCAACCAGGAAAAAAAGAGAGTCTTAATTAAAGGAGAGAACAAGCTCACCCAGTTTCTTCCAGCAAATACTTTGGTTTTTTTTTAGCTGATTCCTTTCTATTAGAAGTAGCACTAGGTATCTAAGAAGGACAAAGAAACACAGTGATGTGTTCTTGGCAGTGACTCAGCATAGAAACCCTTACAGGCAATTCCAGCAAAACAGGCAGAGATTTCTTTCCAGTCTGACACGAGAAGGTCCGCAGAAAGTAGGTGTTGTGCAGTACCTACTGTTGGTTATCTTTTTGTCATGCAAATAACTTTACAATAAAAGCAGAAATTTAAAATGCATGTGGGTAAGCTTAGGGAACATGCAGAGTCCTTGCTCTTTCTTGTAAGCCACAGAGGAGCATTGCATGGAGCAGAGGTCATCAGGCATCTGTTCCACATGTGCACTTCATGCCAAAATACTTCTTAATCCCAGAGGTGAGGAGAAATCTAAGGACTGTATTGTAGTCCTCTCAAACACAGGTGTTGTTGTTGGCTCTGAGATTTTGAAAACCATGATCAAGCTCAAGTTGTCAGCCATTTTTTTCCCTATTTCTGCCCTATTTTAGCTTTGGAATCTCTAAACTCAGATTCCCAAACTAAAACGTGTAACTGCAGTATTATATGTTGAGAGGGGAAATGTCACCAACACTGTGAAAATTTTTTCCAACTACTTTTTCAAACATCTATACAGTTCCAATGACTTTGGTTCAATTGTTTTATTTCCAACCCAAGTGTCCCCATTGCCTTACATGGAGTTCTCCCTGGTTTAAAATGCCACAAAGACAAAACTGAGCCAAGTGTGTTCCAACAGTAAATTAGAAGAGAACTGGTCTCTGTTATTTACCATGCTTACCAGAATTATTATTTACCATGATTGTTTATGCTTTCTCTACAGAAAGAATGTAAAGCAGGGCCAATCTTTTACACTCCATCCATTCCTGTGGCACACATCTACCCATGATTCTAGGTAGAAGACCGAAAGCACCTGCAAGTGGGAAAAGCTTCAGAGGGGGTGCAAAATACATGTTTGATAGTAAAACACCTTTCTTATTCTTTCAAGTTGAACTTACAGCCACAGAACTTACAGATTCTGAGTACCTGATGTAAAGTCTATTCAACTTAACTTCAAAGATATATTATCTGTCAGCCAGCAGCATTCCACATGCCCACACCTCCTCACAAACAAACTTTCTGGAAGGTCCAAACTTGCACAAATAGAGCTAACTTTTTTTGCTGCTTGGGGGTTAATCCAGTGGCATTAAACTGAGAGGACTTCAAAAATCCCACAGGGCATTTCTTTTTCTTTCAGACTCATGTTTGCACACAGCTTTGTTTATTTGAGAGAAATGCCCTTCTTAAGGCAACCTGCTTGCATTTATATCGGGACAACATGGTGACTGATGTGAATACAAAGGCTACAGGCTGTCCCTATCCTGCTACACAGGGCCAAACTTCCCAAGAGCCCCAGTCAGCTACAACTTGATTTGTCATATGAGGCCCTTGTTCCCATTATCCTGAAATAGTAGACTTTCTCCTGATAAGAAATAATCCCTGCTAAGGTGGATAAGCAAATCTTGGTGTTTGCTAGTGTAGCTGACAGCTTAAAGCTATAGCAACATTTTGTATGTAAGAGAAATGAGAGGTATTTTGCTTCGCTAATGATCAACCAGTACAGAAACACAGTAGAGGATACATGAAAGAGGGTTTTTATAGTTTCATGGCCCATGATGTTATACATAAAGCATGATGCTGTTTCGATGACTGGCTTGAGCTGTTCTACATTGAATCACTCCTAAGAAAGCAGGCTGAATACCTGGCTGTATTTGAGGGATGTCATTTGCTGTGCATCCACTTTGCCTTGGCAATTCTGTCAGGCACAAGCCTGTCATGGGAGATGCATTGGCTCACTGCATCTCCATTACAACCATTGATTTTGGTTGGGGTTGGTAATGATGCACAAAATTGCTTGAATTGGATATTTAATGGAAATATTGGAAAACTGTCTATCAGGATATTTTTAGCTGATTTTTAAAGGTCTTCATCCTCCCTGTAAGTTATTGAAGAAATGTACAAGAAATGCAATGAGCACAGAGCTGCTGTTGAATTTCCACGCAGAAAAAAAGCAAATCTGTGTGTCCAGCCTAAGCATCTAAGGACTGGAAGACATCCTTGTCCCATCTTTTCCCCTGAATTTCTCATTTTCAGATTCAGGGAGCCGAAAGGAGCACCTGAGCCTGCATGAGGAGGGGGAGGTAACCCAGGGCAGAATGGGCAAAAGGCTGCCAGACTGTGTCCACCAGCAGCAATTAAAGATGACACTAGCTCAGCTGGTGTGCATGGTAGAACATTCCCCTTGCTCTTTTAGGCTACAGCTACATCCCCTGTCTCAATTCACAGCCTCTGGCTTGTGGAATAGTAGTATTGCATTAATAGGTACATTTTCTTATGTTTGTTTTTATTTTATCTTAATCCTAAATGCTGTATAATCTAAAAGTGTTGCTGTTGTTCCAATTTTCATTTTTCTTAGTAATTTTGAGAACAATATTTCCCCAGGGGTCACTGGGGTTGTACCTGAGTACCTGGTTGTATTTGAAAACCAGTGATGAGTTTTTGAACCCCTGATCCTGGAAAGTCTGCCTGTTATTCAGACAATCTGTTCTGTTTCTTCAGGCCAAATAGGACACTCGTGCTGTCAAAGGCTTTGGTGAGATGTGAAGGCACCTATTCATTATGTGTGAGGAACACAGTCCACCTGACTCCGGTTTGTTAGCTATCTTCCTGCAGGGTTTACCAGGTAGTTTTACATTTTAAAGGCACATGATCAGCCAGAGTAAGAGAGGGTGGCAGTTTAACACATTCCAAAACAGAGCTGCATCTTATAAAACAAGCATCCCAGGATGTTATTCCACACACTTTCCTGTTTCCCCTGCTTTGGGGTTATTTTCTTTAGTATTTACAGACCTCCTCTCTTCTGCAATCATGACTAAATCAATGTTTTCCCTTCCCGACATAGGAATAGTTATCACCGTTTTAAAGAAAAGATAAAAAGATACTGAGAGATTAGGGCACCTATCCAGCAAAGGATGCACTTAAGCACTTGCATAACCCAAGGCACATAATAACATCACCATAGGACTGTTCACTTCTTCCAGGTTGTGCAATCTTGAAGGATTTACTGAGCCGGGGCCTCCTGGTGTGCCGGAGGGCTCCGAGGCTCAGCTCGCTCACTCTGAGCTGCGTGCTGCAGCCGCCGGCCTCTCCAGGCACTGCCTCTGAGCAGCCACGCCATTCTGCCAGATCTAGACAAACATTAGCCCTGATTTGTGCTCAGTCAGCTCCTTTTTCGGCAGCATATAAAGCCAAAGAGATGAATAGTTCATCCTCAAATTCACTATTAAAATTCATGCGAAAAGTGGCTAAGATTGTTTATTTCTCATTAAATCCAGGTCTGATTTTTCCCTGCTGTTCTAAACTGTAATCAGTATTAGCATAGTCCAAAACTCAGTCAGTTTCTTTCTTTCTCAGTTATCACATCCAATAGCAAAGATTCTGCATCTTGGAGTTATTGGATGATTCTGATGATGGTGCATTTTGCAGAGAAGAATGCAACTCCCCCTCCTGCAGCTGATGAGCATGCTCTGCTAGCAGAAATAAACACACATTTCTGTCAATGAAGAAAGCAGGAATAACTATGAGTTTATGAAATTAGGGCACTGAACTGTTGAGAGAAAGAGTAATTTTTTTCTTATCATAATCCCACTTTTGAGAACCTGTGCCAATCTTTCCACTGGACTGATGAAAAGATGGATTCTGCTGACTTGAATAATTTGAAAGTAAATGATGATTCTGGTGTACACTGGCTGGCAGAGGGAACTGTTTATATAATTCTGTGCTTGCTAATAACCCTCTTCATAGCTAGAAATGGTGCCAGGAAAGCTGCTGGCTATGTAAAAATGCTCTCCCATTTCCTTGCCTTTATTGTTTTCTGTCACAGCTTGTTTCTTTTTAATTAGTACGTGAACTATTTTTAGCATCTGAAGACAAAAATGCATTGTTCAGACTAAAATGAGGCCAGGTACCATGAAAATATTTTCAGGGAAAAATATTTGGAGCCAGTTTATCTTTGGCTGTGTGCAGTGAAAGTTTGCCTGCTTAGTCCAATTAGTTACGGCCATGTCACTTCACGTAAGTGAATGTAGTTGTGTCAGTGTACAGGGCAGATTTTGTCTCTCGAGCTGCAGAGGAATACTCTAAACCACACACAGCTAGAATCTGTAGCATCTAGAGCATTCTAATTTTTATTTCCATACAAATTCCATGCATATCTTGGTGAGCAAATAAAACTTTTTAGTCAGATGAGGGCTTAGGCAAACGTGACTTTTGCTAAGGCACCTCTTTGTAACTCATCTAATCTTCTCTAAGAGATCTTAAAGTCCCTGTATTGTAGATAGACCAGCTGCACTGAGTTCTACCCATGTGTGTACACACACCTGTGTGCACCGTGCAGGTAAAGGTGCAGCAAGATTTTGTGACCCACTAATTCAGCCTGGAAGAAACTGAAAAAAACTCTTCCGTATGCAACAGTCTCAGCTGAGAGACAAAATGTGAAGCCCGGCCACATCAGTTCTCTTCATGGTTTTTCTTCATGGTTGCCCAGAGGCCAGTCCCACACTAGTCAACCATTAAATTCCTCTAATGTAATGAGGGCTCCATTACCAAGGGAGAGCTTATCTATGTGGTAGTATTATCCATAATGGGAATCTGAGGAGAAATCCACAGGAAATTAAGAGTTCTTCCAAAGAACCAAGTGCCTCCTGTACTCCAAATACTACTGCATTCTTTGATTTTGTCTAATTAAAAAGAAGCATATATATTTACCAAAAAGACTGACAACATCTAACGAAATAAGTCACTCCAATATACAGACTTTCACTTTTAAAGGAGACAACTATTACTCATGTTGTTAAACACACTTGTGAAAGTTTATCCAACACTAGGGTGACCAGAAAAGCAAGGCATGTCAAATTTGGAATCTGTCCTAGTTGCATATATGAAATGGGTCCTGACAGCATTTTTATTAAAGGAAACCAAGTATTTCAGAAAGAGAGAAAAAAATATTATCTCCAGTGATCTGTCATCAGTGCAATGCAGGCTTTTAACACTTCACCAGATAATTTCCTTGCAGAGGCAGATGACTTGCAGCTAAAGTAGCTCTACAAGTAGCAGGCATTTTCAACATCTTTCTGTTTGAGTCCCTAAAATATTCTATTAGATGCCCTGACCTCTGCAGAAAGAGCTTTAGTTTAGAGACCAGAAATAATGGAAAAGTCACCTGATCCTACAATAATCCCAGTATTTTTGTTTTCATCTGTCCAGCTGTGTTTGCATCCTCCCATTCTTGGATCCTGCCAGCAGCATAACGACCAAACCTGCTGTAATACACTGGTGACCTTCAGCCAAAAAGGGACAGGGCTGCATAGCCCTGAGAGAAGGTAAGGGAATGAGCCTCAGAGCTTGGCTTGGCTGGAGGATCTGCTTTAGATCTAACACAGCCAACTGGTCTTTCAATACCACAGGATTGGAGCATCCTTTTTTGCCTGAAAGTACCAGGGCCAGGATGTGAACGTCCTCAGGGAATGTGTAGGTGCCTCAGCAGTAGAGAGAAACTTGGAAATAATGCAGTTAGTCCAATTGTTACCACTTTTTTCTTGTGTTCAAATCTGTCTTGATAGCAATAGCCTTTGAGTTAGCTGACACAGAGCCACAGTACCTGCATATGGTAAAAAATGAGCCTCATCAGCCAAACAAACAGTTAACCTTGTAGATTTGCATCAAGAGGAAGATCTAGTCTAGGAAGATCCCTCCATTACCACTAGTACTTCAAGGCTTCTTTCAGGAAATTCCCTGCAGGTGTCCTTGGGACTGCATCACCTACCAAACTGCCTTCTAGCACCTTCTCCACTTGGCTGCTTCTGTCTGTGGCAGGTCCAGGCACTGCCTCAACAGCCAAGGGCACTCACTGCCCTTGCAGCACCTGATGGGTTTGTGACACATGGGCAATTCAGCTGGAGGCAGCCACCTACCTTGGGAAAAATTCTCTGTGGAGACCCTGAATGACTTTTCAGCTGGTACACTCCCTTCTTTGAAGGCTGTCCTTGCAGAGGTAAGTGGCCTCTCCTGGACTCATAGGGGAGTGCATTTGAAGGGCCTGAGAGTGTATTAGTGTTCCCTTAGCACTTACTCACTGAGAGGACTATTCTGTGTTTCCTTCTTTTGGCCTATATCCTTATTTATAGAAACACTAACTGGAGTACAGGCAGGGGCAGTGATCACAGAATCAAAGTCACTCCTACCACAATGTGCAAGTGTGAGGGTGCTTTGCAGTTCCACTCACAAAACCCTGTGCATTGTTTTAGAGAAAAATAATATAAGATTTATATAAAAGGTCAGTCCCAAGTCTCAGTGGCATCACTCCATGTAATTTACATGGCAATATGTTATTTTACACAGAGATCTGCCTTTTCATGTTTTGCCTAATTCACATGCTCAAAAATTATTGGAGTTCACATGCTCAGAAATTATTGCAGTGCTCTGCACTTCATAAAATAGCCTTAAATTAATCTGTTTCTTCCTGATGCATAATACTTGCATGTTCTCTCCTTTTTTCAAGAGGCTTTTTCAAATTAAAGTGATTTGGAGGAGCCTTCTTCCCAAATAACAGCAGGAACAGGTGAGGAAGTCCCAGCTGGGGACAAAGAGTGAGAAATAATCTTTTTTCTACCGAGGTGTTGAATTTGGCTCCAATTCAAACTCTGAACTCAGGATGGGATCATGTATTTTTGCTCTTACTTCAGTAATAACAGCACTAAGCCTGGCCTGGTGTAGATGCAGCCTGGGTACATCTCTGTCACCTAAAATGGAGATTACCCAGAGTGTACAGAAGGTTCGTAAAATATTGAACAGTGTTAAAGAGCACAAACAGTTTATGCAACCTGAGCCAAATTCTTCCCAAACCAAATATATTATTGTACCATTTTTGAAACTTTTATTCTTTATATGATACCACCACCAAGTTGCAATTTGGATGCAAACATGTGGCAATTAATTTCCTTCAAGGATATTCAGGTGGATTCTAAGATGGTAGTAACTGACTCCTAGACTCTCCCTGCTTATGAGGAGAATCTAGGACTTAGTTACTACCACTGCATATTTGGAAGAAAACAGAGCTGATAAATGTGCCCAGGCTTTACATTCTGTTGGAGTGAATGTATGTTAGGTTCAGATAGAGCACTGAACTCAAGAGGAGTCAGCTCAGCTTTGCCTGTAGTAGATGAAGCAGTACAGCCAGTGCCTGCAAGTGTGAGGGCTTTTCACACCTGGGAAACCCATTTGCTCATGACCCTGAATTTATCTCAGTATCCCTAAGTTTAAATGTACATCTCATACGTGTAACTGAATAATATGTAAAAAAAGGTTAAACTGAGTAATATATAAAAAGGTTATTAATTTTAGGGCTACATCGTGTCTTGATTTGTTTGTATCTTTCTCTTAAATGTCTGATTTTGCTATCTAGCTTGAATATGTGAGTACTTCTGTTGTATTTCTGCCTCTTTCTGGATTCCAATTTTGGCTTAGCTACAAAGCAGAGGTCTCTAGGGCAGAGGATGCCTGCAGTTAGGCCTCTCTGTCTGAAACATATTTATCAATTCTTTGTACAATTATCTGTGCATTAATTTGATTGTAGACCAGCAGAGCATGTCCACAAATCTGTTGTTGAAAATTTTTACATCGTTTTTGTGTTCAGTTAGAGCTACTTCCATGGAGAGCAAAAGTAGATATTCTGCACTTAGTGCATGAAGAAGCTTATATCTCAGAAAGCAGAACAATTTCTCTTCTCAAGGGATCACATTCCAGCTTTATGCACTACTCATGAAACTCGCAGAATTGTCCTCCTGCTGACTGAATGTGTATCAATACAGAATGGACCACCAGCAATCTAAAAGTGAATTTAAATTAAATTGAAGAATTCAAATTTATATGCTTTTATGCACTGAAACTTCATTTGCTTCAATGAGACTATGGTGTAGGTACTCCTTGGTGTGACTTTTGAAGATTCTGAACACCTGCATTAACCAGGCTACCCATTTATAACTATTCTTCCTGGCAGACAACATCAGTCTCAGGGAGACCTTTTTGTTCATCCAAAGCAATCAAAAATACTGCAATCACTTGTATGGAAAAAAAGAAAGCCCTATCATATTTAAAACCTGCTAGTTTCAGAGGTAGAAAATAC
>VZUA01103137.1:7473-19442 GCA_013401035.1 Horornis vulcanius
AATTTTATAAGGTTTGAATTATTTTTTCTGTAATGCAGGGAAAAAGATGATTCAAATGTAGGTGGTCCTTTTGAGTACTAAAATGAGAAATTAAAATGTTATGCCAGTGTTTTTTTCTGTAGAATTCATGTTCAGTTGTCAATGATCTGGACACTGATTTTACCTCTGCTCTACAAGAAATATTCCCTTCAGATCTTCACTGATTTTTCATTTTGGATGATTTATGACATATTCCTTTTGACAATATACACACTCATCTTTTTCTCCCCCCTTGCTAGTTCCAGGTTAGTGTAATATGATAGAAATGAAGTGGAACCATGAATGACTTAGGAAATTTCAGCACTCTTAACATTTTGCTGAAAACTGGCTTGTTTGACATCTCTGTTCCAATGTCCTGACTTTGCTCTCTTGCTAAGCAATTCTGCTGTTCAAACACCAGTTAAAGAGAAACTGTGTCCACTTAATGGAAGCATGCAAAGGTCTGCAACACTGGAAAGAAGTGGAACTTCTCCTGATTTAGTCTACTGTCTATATTTATCACTGTGCATTTGCTATGTGCCTTCCCTCCCACCCCAGCTGCCACCTCACAGATGGCATTCCCAGCAAAAGAAACAGTTCGGATTCAGTACACTGTCATCTGGAAATGTCAGCAGATGACAGGGAGAGGGGAGGAAGAGGAGGGCTAGCTCCACATTTTTTCAGGACAAAACTTGACCTCAAATTCTACTCAGTCACCACAGAGTTCTGGGGATTACCAGAGTGGGGGGGAGGGAGGGCACAAAGGGAGCAAGAAAGAGCTTGATACAGTGCATATAATGGTTTTTGTTATGTTCTGAGGCTTGCTGGATAGAAATTTCCATACTGTGCAGTTATTTACTTATAACTCTACAACAGCTTTAATTTATTAAAGGGCCAAAAAAAAAAAAAAAAAAAAAAAAAAAAAAAGGTTTTGTTTGCCCTAGAAACCAAGTGAAAACAATGAGGAAGAAGAAGGCATCCCTGCAAAGCTGACACTATTAAGCCCAGGCACAAAGTGGAACGTTTGCAGTCCCTACGAACAGATGTCTAATGACATGCAAATAAAACAATTATTCTTAAGGAATTATTTATTTCTGGTTTAGTTTTTTAGTGCCTTTTATTCAGCCTTTTCATATTAGTCATTTCTGTATGCTTCTGGTGTTGTATGCTAGCCTGTTACTGACAAAAACATGGTGGGCCTGGAACTTGATACAAGGAAAGAGACAGGGCAAGTTTTTAGATTTAAGGGTAATGTAGCTACAAGTGTCCAGTATTTGTCTTCAGAGATTTCAGATGTCACTAACTGTGCCAAATTTTCATTCTGAAGGCTGAAGTCTTGAAAACTTGTATGCCTCAGACTAAAAAGTTTCAGATATTATTTTGTTGAACAAGGCGAAGGGAAAAGGTTGCTGGGTTTGGCATCTTAAAAACATTCTTGCAGCTGTTTCTCTGGGGAGCTGTGGTACCTTCCTGTGCTGTAACAAGGGCTCAATATACAGTACATTTTAACAGCAGGAGGGAGTTTGGCTGCCTTGAGAAAATTCATTCAAAATAACACTAAGGGTACAGGCTTCTGAGACATCCCCACTCACAAACACATAGGAGATGCTGCCCAGCTGCAGTGGGGTTGCTGAGGCACCCAGCCTGAGAGCAGAGGCAGATGTCCTTTTCAGTGACTCAAACTAGAGCACTCTAAGCAGGTATTGGCCCATCTGCTCCCATATCTCAGATGTCGTGGCTGATTATCTGAACACTCAAGCTCTGTTGTAGTGAAAATTCAGGGAAGCGGTGCCATCCACTGACAATGACATCTTAACAGCCCCCAGCTGCTCATTCCCAGCCTATGCCCTCCTTTAGCTCTTGAAAAATTGTTTATGGGGCCAAGAACCTGGATCCTGCCCTGCCACACTCCCAAAAAAGATGTGATTATTTTTAGCGTGAACTGACTCTCACACCTGGTTCAGTGCAGGGATGACTGTGGTTAGATTTGCTAGAGGACAGCTAACTGTTTGTGCCCTGCCATCAGGGAGATGGTGTTTTCCAGGCCCTGCATTTTCCTCTTGCTTTTTAAGTGCAGATGTCATAAGGGGACCCAACTGTGTTTGTACACGTTCTACAGTCAGGAGAGCAAGGGGAGCAGCTGAGGGCTGGCATCCCGCCCTGCCAAAGGCAGGCAGCTGCAGCTGGTAATCCCCTGGACTGCCACTGCAGGGCTTGATAAAGCTGCTCTGGCAGAGCTCATCAGGCTCTTTGCTTGCTTTCCTACCACCCTAAAAGGTAACCAGGCCTTAATAAGGCTTAAGTGTAAAGTCGAAGTCTCTGCTGGTGCCATGAGCACTTCATTATGCCCAAGAAATGTAGCAATGCTTCTATTTTGCACCACCAGCACAATTCTTCCTCATTGAGCAGGAAGAAAATTTTCTCAAAGTGGTTGGGTAAAATCCCCAGAACTAGAACCAGAAAACAGGACTGTGGGACTAGGTAATCAATCATCTTTCTAATCTTTATCCAGAGATCTCCCATTGTCACTTGGACAAGTTACTTAGAAACACTGTGTTTCTATGTTTGTAACCAGTAGCTGAACTTGAAATAGATGGATTTTTTGAAAGCAGTGTAAAGTTATTTCACAGTCTTTGTGAACTGTGAGAAGTTTCTATGTAGAAACAAGTTTGTAGCACTGGTGCTGGTGCTGCTTTCCCCATGTAGTCCATGGATTCAGGAGGTTTGTGAACTTTTTACAAGAGATTTGTGCAAATTTACCTATGAAGAGTCAGGGAGCTTTGGTTTCCTACCTAAACCAGGAAGAAAAAGAAAATGAGGAGTCTGCTGACAGCTATGACTAAAAGATACTGATTTGGTGAAGTATTCATTTGTGGTACAAATGACTGCGTGGTAATTTCCCAGGCAGGCTAACATGTGTGTCCATAATGGGTTTACTCATCTCCTGGGTTCTCAAGGTGGTTTCTCTGTGACCTGAATTCTTGGAATGCAAATAAAATTCTCAGTGAATTTAGGTAGTGCAAGGTAGAAACCTTGTGAGCAGGAGAGCAATCTGTGGATTAGGTGAATATATGGTGTTTGAATAGGCATATAAAGTTTGTTGTTTTTTTTAAAGATTATTTTAAAAACAAACAAATAAACATCCCAGGAAACCAAGCTCCAATTCTTTCTCCCATCTAATTAAATTTTACGACCTCCCTTTTTAAGCAGCATATGGGACACAGATTTCCTAGTCAGCTGGGGATCAGTTAGATACGTGTCTGCATGTTATTCAAGTTCCAGCTGATTAAGCCTTTGCTTATACCAGAAGTTTCCTGTGATATTTGTACAGACTATCATGGACAGCAAAGCTAGCTTGGAGCTTTTTGACAAAATGAGTTCCATCCAAAAATGCCTCTATTTGTCTTAGCCAAAACTTTGTCAGAAATAGGTCAAATCAGATTTCAAGGCCATGAAAAATTAGTTTTTATGAAACAAGATTTTGACACATCAAATTAAAGATTTTTTTTTTCCTCTGTAAAACAGGTCTTAGTTGTAAGACATAAGTACAGTTGAAATGTTTTGAAGATCACCTAAATGAAACATTTCTATTGACATTTTTGACATTATTGTTATTCTTAGTTAATAAAATTTGTCATGTTTTTGATTATTTTGTCACAGTTAAGGAAAGACAGCTTTCCACAAGATTGGAAAGAGTCCAAATCCAATCCTAGTTCAGCCCATTATATCGCTGAGATCGGAAAGCAAAACTCAGTGGAAGAGAATGAAGGAGATCACATAAGTTCTCAGAAAAAGAAAGGAATGAAGTATTCTTGTTCTACGTGCCCTTCACATCTGCTCCCTAGCCGTTAATCATTCATTAGTATCTTTAGTTCTGGTACAATTCTTATCAGGTATCTGTTCCTACAAGTGAAGCATAATAGTAATGAATAATGGGGATACATCATTTTAGCAACTGTTCCTGATTCCGTTTAATGACTGGATACAAAATGGCTTCTCTTCCTTCTAAATGGGGTTATTAATTTCGATGTACTATAGATAACTGCTTGCAGAAGTCATTCCTTAAACAACAGGAAACTTTTGCATGTTTACATATCTCATAAAATAATGGAATACCTTTTGTATTTTTCTCAAGGTTATATAGAAAGCAACCTAGTATGTTAACTATGGGTCATTAGGGAATTGCATTACAACAGGAAAATTCTCTCTCCATGTATGTGCTGAAAAAAAAAAATTACTGTTTAACTTCAAGTTACCATGTTTACAAATGACTGCAGTTCTGCTTCAGTGGATGAAAATGCAAAAAAAAAAATGCATTTTTATTCAAAGCAAAGTGTTTTCTATGAATTATTTATTGTTTAAATTACTTGATGCAGTTATTTGACCTAAAAATTGGAGTGAAAGAAAGTTTAGGTGAGACAACTAGCGGTGCGCTATGTAAGTCTCAGAGACTTCACTGTGAAGTATTGTAGAAGCAGCATGTACCATCAGGGATATTTTCTTGGGGAAAAGGGAACAGAATGTTTCAGCCCAGTTTTCTACTGAAAACAATCCATGAAAATGAAAGCTGGAGGTCCCACAGCTTCCTGGCCTCACTTCATCACTGTATTATGTAAGTCCTAGAAAACTCCCTGTGAGCAAAGGGCTGCAGGAAAGGGTTACTGCAGACTCTGTACCATTGCTTCTGTTTTCTCTTTCCCTTTTGGCAGAGGTTGATGCATGGGAAGCTCAGTAAATGGTCAATTTGGTCTCATTTGCAGCTCACTCAAAACTGTGCTTTGTGAGGCTGGATTTCCAATTTTGCTGTGTCAGCCAACATGGAGTGTTCTGGGCAGGTTCTCAGCTGCTGTGACTTGTTGCAGATCTGCAGAAGCGGCTGAATCCTGAGTAGTTCATGCTGTGTGTGGATTTCTTTTACAGAACAAATATAAAAGAACATTTTATGCTTAATCATTTTCCAGTTCAGGCTGAAAAAGATCTCTCTGGCCTAGTATTCTGGCTCCAAAAGTGATGAAAAATGGTCAACGACAGATTACTAAAGATCATTATAAAATAACAATCATGTAGTGATAGCTACCTGCCTTATATTCTGAACTTCTAGCAATCTGACTTCCAAAGTCAGTGGTAGAGTGTTTCTATTTAACAAGTTCCTATGAATGAGTTTGTCCAGAAGATCTTTAACTCATGTCAAATTCTGTAAACCACAGCCTTTTGTGGCAAGGAGGTTCAAAGTTACTGCCACACTGTATGAAGAAATACTTTTGGTTTCCTTTGCTTTCAAAGAGATAATGATTGGATGCATCCTTGTTCACTGCCTCCCATGCTACAAAAACTTCCATTCCCTATTAGACTTGTCTTTGTTACTCATGATTTTAGAAAGTTCACTTTTTTGTCTTCTCTTTGCCATGCACAATAATCCTAGATTTTGTTATCCTTTGAAATTGTTACAGCTTAGTGTTCTTTTTCTTCTGTTTTCTCTTTCTTAGAAACAAACTGATATATAATTTTCAATGTTCTCTCAAATGTATGCTGTACAAAGGGCTTACAACAATGTAGCCTCCTTGAGTTTATAGCAGACAGGGATGCAAAGAGTTCCTGCAGCTCACTGGCAGGACCTTCTGTCTCCTGTGTGCTTCTTTATATCTTAGCAATCTACTGCTGCATTCTTTGACAGGTGCCTTGCTTATTACAGGAAAGTATTGACTACAAGTTTTTGATGCCTGTCAGTATCTTTTTTGGCATACGGTCACTTTATGTTTTATGTCTTATTTTCACCCTAAACTTTGTGAGGGATGTAATCTTTGGTAAGAAACTACCTCTGTAACCACAGCAGCTTTTTCTGAAGTGCTTACACTGAGACCTCAAGCTGCTGGGAGGTATCTTCCTCTCGGGCTTGTTACTTTTGAGATATCTTTTACAAGCTTCCACTTTCTCTTTCTTAACCTCAAGTGCTACCATATTAGATTTTTGGGGGGTTTTATTGCTCATGCATGCATAATAAGTCTAATTTCATTACAGTTATTGTTAACATAGTTCTTTGATACAGAAGGATTCAAATGACAGGTCAGATAGCTTTCATGGTCTGCTTCATATTCTGTGGCTGTGGATCCTTTTTTCCCCAATTATTTTTCCTTTCGTTTAAGAATATGTGACTGCCTACCTTTTTCAAGTTGTTCCAAATGAAGTTTAAAAATGGAAGATGTTTCTTTTTCTGTCAATGCACTACCCATTATTTATTGGCTCCATTGCATCATTGACAATACCTGTATTTGTAAGGCAAGAGGAAGGTGCTGAAGCTCTCCCACACAAGGAGCAGCTGGTGAGTGCCCGTAACTCAGCTTGCGGGGCTGAGCCTGGCACATTTCCTGGCCATGTCCCTGGCCTTGTGCTGCACAGGACAACGCTGCCTGGGGTGCTCAGCCACCACTGGAGCAGGGGTGTAGGAACACTGCCCTTCCAGAAAGGCCAGGGTTTAGAGTTTCCCTCCAACCAAGGTCTCTGGGCCAAGTTCCGCCCAGAACACCTTTGTGGAACTGCAGTACGCATTAATAATAACAGAGAGACATATGGGCAGTGGGCAGGCTGGTGCATGAGGCATGCTAACTGCAAAAAGCCAAATTTGGGGAAGTCATCTGAGAGAGTGCTACCAAACAGTATTTGTCATTTTAAAGTATGCTTCCTTAGTGCTTTTGCATTTGATTGATGGATTTACCTTACCTGAAATGTACTTTGAAAGGCTCTGGCAGTTCAGCAAGCAAGAAAGTTTCAAATAAGTACTTGTAGATGTATCTACAGTGATGAAAGCTAACCTGAAGGAGTGGAAAAAGTATTGAATGATTTCATGCCTCTGGAGGAAATTAAAACTTGATTTTTTTTTTTTTCAAGAATCACATACTGGAGATGCCAGGGGAAATTTACTTAAACAAAAATTTGCATCCCAGGTATAATTGCACTATCATTAGCATGGCTGTTGGGTTGGGCCCTGCTAACATAATGCACCATCTATTTTGCTATTAACATCAAGATGTTACAAAAGCAGTAGGTAAGCAGGACACAGGAACTATCCTCATTTTCTTTGAAATGTGTCCTACACTGTCAAATACAAGCAGAAGGCTATAAAGGAGCCAGTAAGGTTTAGGGAGGCCCCAGTTCTGTTTCAGATTATGCAAGGTTGCACTGTCACAAGCACCATTATTCTGAGAGCATTTAAGACAGTGGTATAATTACAGTAATGCACAAATAAATGAAATTCTTGTTTTAAAAGACTCTCTTGTCTTCCCTCATGCTTCATTTTAGTGAAAGAGACTTTATATCTAATCAGGAAAAGACCTGAGACCTACTTTTATCCCAGTCATTTTGCTAGTGCTCATTGAGGACTTTAAGAAATCTTTGAAACCTTCAAGGGATCCAAGCAAATTTTTGCAGGTTAATAATTTTTTTTCTCCCCTTGTAAGTCTTTAGTGCTGAGCTGTCCTGAATCATGTGCAGAAATAATCCTCTGCCAAGGTGTGGGATCCAATATGCCTGTAACCACCCTGGCTTCAGGTTACCTGTAAACTGAGAAAGACGTACTTAAATGTTCTTAAACATGATGAGAAACACCCTATATGTTCCAGTAGAAATTAAAACTTGCAGCCAAAGATGGATCTAGAGAGCATTCCCTATGCACATGTTGATTCAGATGTTCTCAATGTGTGAAGTGTACCTGTCTAGGCCTAGAGCTTTAGGTGACCACTTTGTGTCTCTTAGAAATGCCAGTGTTTCTGTCTGGCCATCCCTCCTCATTTGCTAGGGATTGGATCTTAGTCACCAAGCTGATCCTTGTCCAGTCTGCTTCAAGAGATGAGGACCAAAGACATGTGACTGGGAGCCCAGACTTCTGAGCTGTTTTGTGCCTTAGCTCCTGGTGACATTGGACTGAAATGCACCTTTAAATCTCTTTCAGTGTCGTCTTCTTTAGGCCTTTGAAAGCAGTTCTTGAGCAGCAGAGTGCCTGCAAGAGTCCGTAGGCAGTGAGTGATTGAAGCTGTATGTATGTGGCAGTCTGGAGCAGCTTCATTGCAACACTGTGGTGATACCATCCAAACTGAGGTCTTTTTATAAAGTTCAGCATTGTTTGCCAGACCGATGTTAACATTCATGATTTAAATGATGGCACAAGCAGAACTTCAGCTCAAAATGGAGATATTAAGGATACCAAAATATTATCTTTCCTCTTGCCAATGAGAACAGCTGGCAGGATGGGTTTACTGAACAAAAACTTTGGCCAGCAGACAAAGGTTATCATTTTCACAGACTTTCCTTCTGAAGTGCAGGATTAACAAAACATGCTTTTTTTTTATTTCAAAATTGGAGGGTTTGTGTCTTTCATCTGGTCAAATTTAGCTTAAAAGTGGAAATAATATCAAAGTTACATGCACCATAGGGAGACTGTTAATGTGGTAACAAAGGGCATTTGGCCAGTTAAAATAATAAAAGACTATACAGCTTTCCCAGTGATGGCTGGAGCCCAATTAGTACTTTCCAAGTAGAGCCACAATATTCTTTTCCAAATTTTGCGGTTTGGCACAATTCAGAGTGAGTAAACTTACTTTCCTACACGGGAAAAATATAATTAAGAGAAAAAACAAGGTCATGCAGTATTATGCTTCAAGTACGCAATAATACACCATGGGGTGCACGTTAGTCAATATTCATACACCCTGGACAGGCTGAGACAGAGACAGAGCAATGGCTCAGCATACAAAAAGATACATATATTATCTTAATAAACCTATGTGCAAAAGTAAAATGCAAATGGATACTTTATTTCTTTACTAGATTATTTTAAGGGAATATATGTTCAATGTTCATGTGTATAACACTTATAAATGTTACTTAAAAATACATTTTCTTAATTTTCTTAGGGTTTTTCTTAATTTTCTTAAAAATACCCTAACATTTTTTACTTTTTAGTAATAAGTGAACTTGCTGTTTTCATTTTGTCAGGTATCTGTTTTATTGGGGATTTTTTTCTGCTATTAAACCAAAATGGTTTGAAAATCTCCTTTTTCTTTTTATCATTAACTGATTAAGTTTGTTAAAAGGACTTTCAACCTGGATAGTCACACTGGAAGCCTCTAAGAGTCTATTCTTACTTCACAGTAATCCACCTTCTAGGATTCTGCAAGTGACACAAAGCCTGCAAAGACTCAACAAAGTTGAGGAAAAAGTCATAGGTTTGGAAAAAAAAAATCAAATTTGGACATGAACTTGCAGGGGCTTTGTAAGGGCAATTTTTGGTGGTTTTTGAGGGGTTGATAGTGTTTTTTAAATAAACAAACTGTTTAGCTGAAGCTCAGACAGAGAGCGGAACACCCAAAAAGAAAGCTTGGTGACCCAGTGTATGTAATGCTGTGGTAGCAAAATGGGAACAGCCCCGGGAGACATCTGCTCAATTTTTGCTACTGACACTGCTCATGGGAAAGGCCTGTGATATGCCAGGAGGAAGATGAAAAAAGAAGAAAAAGTAAAACTTCAAAAACCATGGAACCACTCCCATCACCTGAAGCTTAGACCACACACCTGAAAGGGAGTAACCCACATCCAGCTCGGGTGCACAATGTGAGCAGCCTTATCTCCCTTTTCACTCCACCATTTTGCACATCTCATCTATAAAGTGCTTGTAAGGGAGGAATTGATTATTTATTTCCTGTTTCTTTAATAATTACGGTAACCTATAATTATTAAAGAAAAAGGAAATGAATAAACCATTTATTTAAAGGAACTGGAAATAACCTATGGTAATATAAACCTTCATGAGTTTCAGCATCTCACCATTGCTGCTATTTGGCTCCCAGTTGGTACAGTTCCTTTCACTTCTCAGCTCCACTGGGGAATACCTGCTCTGATAAGGTCCCAAAGACTCCCCTAAACAGCCCTGCCTATTGCAGTTCTGTGTGTGAAGAAGTGGGCAATGTGTGGGCAGTGAAATTGGGAGCACATTTGTGACATCAGATGTATGATTTCAGTAGTCACACAGGCTGTACACAGTACACACACTGCCTTCTCTGAAAGCACAAGTCAACAACTACTTGCATACAACACTCCAGTCATCTACACAAAATATTCCCTCACACACCTGATTTTAAGGTGTCACTTGAAAGACAGAAAAATCCTCATCAGCTATAGAGTTTCCCCTCAGCATTAAACTACTCTGAAGCAGGACCAAGGTGCCAAAGCCCTCATCCTGTAGACTTATCATTGCAGACTACATCATTTTAAGCCACTCCCATCCCAGACTGAAGGGGAAGCCAGAGTCAGTGCTGGAGCAAGGCACAGGACTCTGTCCCATCAGCTGCTATGTGCCTGCATTAGCCTGCATGGCTCAGCAGCATCCACGGCTCCTAATTCCCAGAGTGGAATTTTATTCCACTTTTTATCTTGAATTAACCTGGCAATGTGAAATTGAAACTCATCATACCCTTCTGGTTTACAACAGATTTATTTCCCCAAAGTTATCTTGCAATCTCCATACTAAGTAATGTTCTTTCAAGAAGCGACAGATCTATTTTGCCCTGAATCAGAGCTCCAAGAAACCTAATGACAAGGAAGCTAACACAAGTAATAAAGAGAAAACAACTGAGGAAAAAGGAAAAAAAGGTCTCTGTTTTACACAGAAAATATTTTAGGGATGCTTCTCCATATAGGTGCCAAACAGTATTAACATACTGATGAGGCAAGCTTCTCATAGAAGCATAAATTTTCTCAGTTTGGAAAATTATTATTGATTTTCATTTCAAAATGGGATCAGAAGGTACTGCACAAGAGGAGAAACTCTTATTTTGTATTAAGTGAGTATTTCACAAGTAAATAACTGCTGAAAGGTGTCTCTCTGCTCTTTTTTGACCCCTCAACCAATCTTAAATCACTTAACAAATATTTTTCTATATAGAATCTGTATTAATAACAAAATTATATTGTGCAAAAGAAAGTCTTGTCAAACAAGTATGCCCTGTTTACCTGCAAAATCCACTGTACTTGAATGCAGAAATTGTGTTTTATTTTTCTTGTATGTTCTTGCAATGCTTTCATCAACCCCATGGTCCTGTGTATCCTCCAGTAGTATATGATACAATGTGACTGGTATCTGTCATGTGTAGTTTAATTCTTTCTTAATGAGCCCAAAACCTCTATGAGATTAAAATCAGTAGGGTAGTGTTACCCTCTACTGCATGTTTTAATTTCTGTGATGTTTCACTTTGTCAGGCACTTTGCAAATCCCTTTCCTTTATCGACACAAAAAGTGTATCACTGTCTAAAGAGGAAAGACTAATAACAAACCTTTGTCCCAGTTTGACAAATACTTTACTAATTACAACTAGGAAAAAAGAAAGGGGGGTATTAAGGAAAAGAACTGTTTTAAAATTAATCTTGCCAATTTAATATGATCACTTGGTTGCACTCTGCTTCAGTGAAGGCCTGCAAGTTTCTGATGTCTCAAATATTTCTAAAAATACAGCAAATTATGGGTAAAGAAAATAAACTCTTATGATAGAAATATCAATTAATTTACTTTTTAAGCCACTATTTGCATAACATAGAATCTTAGAACTATTTTGGTTGGAAGGAACCTTAAAGATCATCTAGTTTCAAACCCCCTGCCAAGTGCAGAAACACCTTTCACTGGACCAGGTTGTTCAAGGCCTCCTCCAGTCTAGACTTGAACACTTTCAGGGGAGGGGCATCCACAGCTTCTCTGGGCAACCTGTTCCAGTGCCTCACCATCTTCACAGTCAAGAAGTTTTTCCTAATACTTAATCTAAACCTAAATTTTTCCTAAATCTTAATCTAAACTCTCTTTCAGTCTGAAGGCATTCCTGCCTTGTCCTTTCACTACATGCCCTTGTGAAATGTTCCTCAGCCCTTTTTTTGCAGGTTCCCTCCAGGTACTGGAAGGCCACAGTTAGGTC
>VZUA01103145.1:5820-18195 GCA_013401035.1 Horornis vulcanius
TATTGTATTGTATTGGTGTTACTATGGGAGAAAGTCTGTAGTTACTGCAGAGTTTTTTGGTTCAATCTAAATGGATAAGTAAACAGTTGCTAATCAGCAAATCTGAAATGCTACTGTATTTATTTTGAATTCCATTTTTATTTAATTAGTTTGGAAAACAACATATTTCCTGTGAAAAAGAATTGCTTTGCTTTGGGAGATCTATGTCTATGCTCCAATGATTAGAAGAAAATAAATATTTAAATTTCTACTGATGGTACAAGGCTGTAGGATGCCTTGCACTCAAAGATAGCTGATTTTTTTAAAGAAAAGAGCCAATTAATTGGATTTATGGAATTGGAAAATCAACAGGAAAGTATCTATTCTAGAAATACTCTTTACTTTCATATTCATGATAAATAGTTCCTGATCACACAGTCAATGCTTGAATATCAAAAGTAAAGTATTTGACAGGGGAGAGAAACAATGAATGATGATCAAAGCATGGCATCACTGCTTATCACAGGAAAAAGAATCTTTTAAGATTATTTCATTATTTTAAATTGTTGGATATTCTACAGTTCTGGAAACTTCAGTCAAGGTAAGACAGAATGAAACAGGGGAAGAGGGAAATTTGGCAGTGGGAAATGTGCAAATAATGGGGAGTGCATATAGCCAAGACTAGGTCACTAGGAGGACAGCAAAGTACAATGGTGTCAACATATCTGTGAGCTGGAATTGTGTAAGAGGACTGAAACTTAACAAGACTAAAGAAAAGTTAATAGTGAGTACATCTTTTCACATCTATTAGAGACCAAGGGAAAAAAGTGAACCCACCGTTTCTTGGCAAGGTGAAATATATGGAATCTAGAAATTCATACTATTTTAAGGAACATTTAGTCTCCTACCAATATGGATGGGACAGTGGGGATTGGCATGGTGACTTTAGTGATATTAATGTTAATATAAAGATTACATCAGTTTACAGCATCTGCTTGCCTTAAAGCAGCCAGTATCATCCTGCTTGACAAACAGCAACATTTCTTATAGCTGAGGAGCAGCAAACCCTACAAAACTCTTGTTTGGAGATCTTGGAAGCACGAGCGGATTTCTGTCATTGGAACAGTGTGTGGGTCCTGCCAACACAAGCTGATAATGGTTCCAGTATGAGAAGAGAAATGTGACTCTGACTTCTGGAAAGCCAAGTGGAGAAGCCCTTTGCAAAAAAAAAAGGTTACTTGATTTTTTTCACTCTGAGAATGGCACCTGATACAAACTCCTATCTGAAAATGCAAGATAAAAAACCTTAATGCTCTTATCCAGGTAACAAAACAGTGTCTAAATTGAGTGTAGCTATCAATAGTCTATCTCAAAGTCTCCAATTTGTCTGATTAAAGATTTTTTTTTTACGTAAGGGCCATGCTACTGAAAGCTAAAAATTTGTAACTGAATTCAAACAGAAAAAAGAGATTAAAAAAAAAATCTTCCTCAGTTTTACTTTGAATGAGGCTTTAGATTGGTAGCTGAAACCAGAAGCAGCTTGGGTCTCAATCCATCAGGTGTTTGCGTGTTTCATCTTGATTGAAATTATAAGTTTCTTAATACCATCGTATTCCCATGTAGTAATTTATTTAGATTTATATTTTGAAGTCACTGGAATCTTGAAAATTTGAACTGAGACTTTGATCGTGTCTCTCTGTGATATGAGGGACCAATGCGTAAAACAGAAGATCTGTTTGGATGTGTTTGTGGCAAACTTTGTCAAAAAAGCAGAAGTATTAAAAGCATTCAGTAATCTCATGTAGGAGGCTACTCAATGCAGCAACCATGCAGACCAGGGTGGAAAGGGAAACAGTAGCCACACGAGGCTTTTACTTTTGTTTTTCAGCATTCAAGGAGAGCAATTAAGTCTTTCGAGTGACTCAGAGAGTTCTGTTTATAGGTGCACTGAAACACACCCTGCACAGCCCTCTCCAAGGTGCTTATATTGAGATTAATCATTTGATGCTCAGTTTTATCATATGATCTTACATCAAAAGATCAAACGGATTTTTCACAGCAGTCTTGGAGCCAAACGGATGTCTGAAAAAAAAATTAAAATTAAAAAAAAAAGTAAGAGGATATAAAGACAAATTCAAAAGTATATATTTGGGAGGTTGTGATCTAACAATTTAGTGTCACTAATAGCTGTAAGATCAATGCTAGAAGATAATCTATGTGTAAGAATTCCAATACATTTGTTTACACACAATGTTTTCCCAGGTGATGCACAGGTGTACAAATAAGGACAACATTCATGTGCTCTGCAAATATTGATTATAGTGCAAGATCACTGGATCTGTGCTCTTCTGAAAGCCTTTTCAAAAGTATGTAATCCTCTTTTTAAACGACAAAGGGAAAAAACACAAATCATGTACCTTTTTGATTTAGTGAATGCGGTGATCTTATTTCAATTCATGAGTTTGCATACTATAGGGTGCAAGGGTATACATTTTTGGTTTATACTTTGAATTCCAGGAAGTAATTTTATTTAGGACAGACTCTGGAAAATAGAATATTTTCTCAACATAAAATATTGTGAAACAGCTGTTCTTAAACTTAAAATACTGATTTTAAGATAACAATTCTGCATAGTTTCACAATCTTAAAATTTATAAGATCTTTAGATTAAATAGTGCACAATTATTTTTTCCTTGAAATTTATATGAATTAATCAATAATTTAGAAGTGGAATCAAGGAATATTGCACCTTCAGTCTAAACTTATACTATCTTTACCTATGTACTAGAATATAGGCAACCAGACCATTCACATCTGATTCCTGTTGCTGTGACAGTGGATTTAGTCCGTTTTGTGCTTGGAAGGGCTTGCTTTCTTTCTCCAAGCTTGATGCTCACCTTGCTCCAAATTCCTTATGTAAAGAAAGATAAGACTAATAGAAGACTAACAACAAATGTGTGAGTGTAATCATGCCTTCAAATACAATTGAAGGAAAATTATGAATGCAAAATTTCTCTAACCAAAGGCCTACACATGGCCAAGCTCGTCTGACTATACATCTCTGCTTTTGTAAGAAAACTAGCACAGCTGTGTCAGAGTCTGTCCAAAGATGTCATTTGCCTCACAACCATTGCCAAGGACTGGGACTGAGACCCCCAAGGACTGGGACTGAGACCCTAAAATCCTAGTTCTGGCCTGGCTGAGGTGGGATGTTTGCTGCTGCCTGCAGGTGTGCTGACTGGACCAAGGAACTGGCTCCTATGGGAACCTGCGCAAGAACAATGGATGGACTGGCTATGGTGGACTGAACCAAGCCTGCTTGCCCGGACTGCCCGGACAGGTCTGGTCCTGCCTCAGGGGCCAGGTACGGTTTGCAATGTCCCTGAACAACTAACCCCCAGCACAGGTGGTTCCCGCCTTGGCTCAGTGCCCCTCGCTTTGGTTCCCGCCTTGACCAACCTATAAAACTCTGGAGACCCCCACTCACTTTTGTGATCACCCCACTGGAGAACACCGCGTCTATGGGCATCTTCAGCCTCGATGACTCAGCTCTCCACGTTGGTAGCTATAATCCCCTTCCCCTCTCTTCCCTCTCTTTCTTACTATTCCTTATTTCTCTCCCCACTATTGCATCTGTTGGCACTAAATAAAGGTGCATTTCTGGTTAAGTAAACGGAGTTGTTCCCTGCTGTGTCTTTTGCGCTTTGAGTTCCCTAACACGAACAATCAGGTCTCCGCATACATTTGTGGACCCTGACAAGCTGAGAAAAGGATATGTGAATTTTGAAACAGTTTTCATCATAATTTTGGACATGATGAGGTTTGTGTCTGAAACTAGCAGAGATCAAAATGAAATGTCATTTACATTCCTAAAGCTCTATATTCCTTGTCTTGCCACCTCAGCCAAGAGAGATATTTGCTATTCCAGCTAATTTCCTCCATTGTTCACTATTTAAATATTTCTGGTTATCTACACAAGCAGTCTTCCAGTGCATCATCACTGCATCAGAAAAAAAAAAGTCCACAATTATTTCCATGCTGTTTACTCCAAGGCTGTAAATACAATTGTGAGTTTATAAGAGAAAGTGTCATCATTTCTTCTTCATTGTCTTAAGTGTTTTTTATCTGAATCCTCTACCATTTAGCAAATGGTGTAATACTTCAGTGGCAGAAGTCTCTGAGTCTCCTCAACAGTTGCATTCAGTACATGTAACACCATTACTGACCTTGCAGCAGCAAATAAATGGGAATTTTTGCAGTAATGGAAGACATCCACATCTTGTATGTTACCAATTTTTCTACTGTCAAGCAAAGACTACTATCCAACTTTATATTATCAGTTGCCAAAACTTTCATAAGGAAGTGTTACAATTTAAATCACCTATGAAAAAAAAAAAAAAAATAGTTTGGGTATAAACCATCCTAGAAATTGTTTGATTTAATAATCTGTTCTTCCAGCTATCATCATGAGACACTGGACTCACAGAGAGGATATGTAATGTAAAAACAATGCCATTAACCTTCTGTTCACTACCAACAGAAACAGAAGAATCTGTCTTCCAAATAATTTTTATATTGCTTTAGCCGATTTCCTACAAGGGAAAATATAGCTAAAACCTATAGCTTGCCATGATAAAGCCAGAAAGGCTCCACGCATTATGATCATAGACACTTGCATTTACTTGCATTATAATGAGTCAGTTCTGGTTCAAAGAAGGTTGGGAGCATTTGACACATTCATGCTGTGTCCTGCAAAGCGTTCTGTCATTTCCTGTGTTGAAAAAAAGGGTATGTTGGGATGGCTAGTTATATTTTTATCTCCAAAATTAAGTCTGATGTAATGTGGAATGGAACATGCTGTCCCTCAAAGAAATGAGAGGCTGACACGATTGCTCTTTTAGCATGAAGTTTTTCTTGACTTCCCCTACATTTAGATTTGTTGTCTCTTACAGATCCCAATTTCTCAAGATGATTGCTGTCTTTTCAAGTAGTGTAAAACTTGTGTGCTGACACTGACAGCTCTTCTGGAGGTTGCACTGTGGGGTTGGGTCATTATGGAAGTGGTCTGGGGATAATATGTCTGCTTTTCCTTACCCTAAAGAGTGTACACTCTGTGAATTGGGGCTTTTTGTGAGAAGCTTCATGTCACTTTCCAGAAGGCTCCTTCAGTTTGACACATCAGTCAGTAGTAAGTATAAACTGTAAGCGTTCACGTATTTCAACCAATCCTTTGTGACTTTAGGACTCTCTAGTTGCAGACGGACAAGACTATCTGAACTAATCTTGAAACAGAAATGTGGTATTTAATTTCCTCTCAAGATACCTGATAGAATTTCTGGGGATTCACAAGTGGACACTCTTAACTTTAAGGGCTATAGAGGTAGGTAAACTGTAGAACCTTACAACTCAGTTTAGCTGTCTCACAGACATTCTCACTTTTCATTCTGTTTTGTTGTGTGCTTTACAGTAAATCTAATTCTGCTAATTTCCTTTATAAATACCAAAGGAAATCACACTATAAAACTGATTTAGTGTTTTCCAAAGGAATATTTTTTAGCAAGAAACAAATCCTTATGTTATACAAACTCATTTTTGATACAAGTAGTAATAATTATCAAATAAACATTCTTATAGAAGTATTAACTTACATTAAGATTAGCAAGACAACACAAATGTCACACTAAGAAGAAGTCAGTTTCCAGTGAGCCACTAGTGTTTGACTGTGAATTTTAAGGTTCCTCCTCTGTGGGAGCCTCTGAGGCCCCAAAAGGGGAAGACAGTCTCCCATTGAGGGAGAGCAAGATCTCAAATAGTTGCAAGCCCCTCCAAGGGTCCTTCTGAGAATTATACCTTGGTTAGGGAGACCAAGTGAAAAAAAAAACAAACAAACAAACAAAACAAAAAAAAAAAAAAAAAAAAAAACCACAAAAAAACCCCCCAAAAAAAAACACAAAAAAACCCCCAAAAAACCAAAAAAAAAAAACCATGAGCATTTACCTGTATGCTAATCCCCTAGCCCTCATTGGTTGAATGTTTACTTCCCTGTTTTCGGGTTCTCATATTGGTCCATTTTGGATCCTTCATGTTATTGGCTGTTTCCCCAATTCCTCTTCCCATTGGTCCATGTTGTAAACACCGCACCCTTGCTTCCCTATATAATCCAGGTGCCTGAAGCTCTGGGTGTCTTTGAAGATCCTCTGGTTGTCGGTTCTAAGGTTTGAAGAAGACCTTGAAAGATGTTCCGGCTCCTGTCGTTCCTGTCTGAAGAAAAACTGCCTGGTTGCTGCACTGTCAGCACCATTAAGGCTCCCTGCCGGGTTGCCACGGCAACCTCACAATTGAGCTGGAAATCACAGGGAGTGCCAGTGCCCCTAGGACCCAAGGCGCGTTTGTAAAGGCGCCTCGCCTGGGAAGGTCACAGCACCCTGAAGACCACTGCCGGGCCTGGCCTTCAGTGGCAGCCGACGACACTCCTCAACACATCAAAAAAATACCGCCCCTATTCCACTATACACAGTTCTAACGCCTCTGGTGTGTCTGGCACCAGAAAGCAGCTGTACAGAACTTGGAAAGCACTGATGATTTTGCAGATTCAATTGACTCCTCTCTTTCTTGGAATATCCTACTTTCCAAAACAGAGTAGCTTTTGGCTTTTTAGTAAGAGATGTATCTTGATAGCTATTGCAAACCTTGGGGGCCTTTATTCTTACTGCCTTTGTAAATAATGTCTATTAATATTAAGCCGTTAGACAGTGGAGCTTTAATTTTTTGTCAGTTGAAGTAAGAATATTGCCTGTTGTAGATGACAACTGTTCCTTAGCTGGGAATGCACAGGATTGTTTTAGGGAACGGGGGTAATACAACAAAAAATGTGCACATGTAGCGCAACTCTAGGAGGCATTCTGGCTCAGATGCCTGGGTCAGAGATCTGAATTTGCAATTTTTTCCTACATCTAGATGAGTATGCAAAAGAGATACTTGTTTCATTAATATTTTCCTGGGATTGAAGTTTCAAAATATATAGAATTTTAAAATGTAAATAATGTCTGGATGTCCCCATTTAATTTTGTCTTGCAGCTGTTGAAAACAATGAAATACAAAAAATTACATAAGCAAGGCTGGAAATAACAGCCAGTTTTATGGCTCTCAGAAAGGTTTTTTATTCAATATTGCTATATTATTGAAAACTGTGTTCTATGATAATTTGTGCTGGCCAGCAGGATGGTGATGGTGGAATAGAAGTAGGCTATATATTAGAAATGAATATAAGTTAGCAGCCCAAGTATCCCTTGGCTATCATCTGTATTTTCTATAATTTTAGCTGATGTGACATGGATTGCTGAGATTTGGACTAGTTTACCAAGTATCCAATTTAGTTGGAATGTTTGTATTGATAATTCTTATTTACCTTCTAGTAGACCAGTGAGTAGGGTTCTTCTAAAAGTAAAAGTGACAAAATATGGCTAATCTCTGATGCCAAAGAGGTTCCACCCAGAAGGACCCAGTGCCCAACATTTACCTTTGTTGTTAGATCTGATAGTCTGCTTGAGTTGTGGTGAAAAAATTATTCTCTAATACACTCAAATGTGGATGAGTTTTTAAGCAGTTTTCTCTGAGCTGCTACTGCACAGTTAATCCTTGTTGGGGACATGATTAACACCCAAAAGTGAGCTCCTGCATAGCAACCTAGGATTGGCTGTCTAGATGTCTGGTCTTCTTTTTTTGTCCAGAGAATTCACAATTAAAAATTGTCACCTTGCACTGTGACATCCTATAGTTCTTCTTAGACATTTGTTTGAAACTCAGTCTGTCATCAGTACTGCAATTGATGCCATACTTTTTTGCTTTCTTCAGATTTCCCTAGTTTTTAAATGCTATATCTTAGTAGTTCTTTCTTTTTCTCCAGAGTTTTATACTAGCCACCAGCCTGTTGTAATAGATCAGATCAACAATGAGATCAAGCTGTTGAAGATAAGGTCAATAGCATCAATAAGTGCCTGTCTTTTTGCCATAAAAAAACCCCACCCCAATATCAATTTTGAGGACTCTACCTAGGAGTTTTTGGGATCTTCTCCGATGTGAGTACATCCAGAGATGGTCACCCAAAGCAAGAAAATAAAAAAAATGGCTTCTCTCTCTTTAGAGATGTTTACAATATGTACATTCATAACTTGCCTTTTTGTCTCTCTTCCTCAGAGTCCCAGTTCCAGATTCTTGGACTGAGAGGAAGTGATTGAGAAGTCTGCTCATGTATAGTTCTTTATACATTGGAAATAAGAGAAGCCAGCGTGGATTGCTGCAGGGTGGGAGTGTAAAACTCTGTTCAACTATACCTGTACACTTGTAGACTTGTATCCACAGCACAAATGTATATAAATGGATACAAATACAAGGTTTGGCTTATTTTAATAGTAAGGACAAAGCAGAGAGACTTTTGTATATACATCTATACTCCTATTCCCTGGTAGTCTTAACATCTTCATATCCTCCAGGAGCTGTCTGTTCATTATTCCAGTCTGTTATAAAATTTACCAACAGCAGTTAACTTCTCCTTTAGAAAACTAGAAGAATTAAAGTAGCCTTTCTCTTCTATTTTACCACCTTTTCATAAGATTTTCTCTTATCTGTTTATTTCTAATGAGATGGGAAGAAGTAATTTTGATTTATTTTTCCTTTTTTTTTTTTCCTGTTTCTTTCAATCTCTGTGTCTATTTATCATTAGACAAGACCTATATGTTCAAAAAGAGAAGACCCTCATGCCAAATTAATCATATTCAGAAATTATTACAGAGTAGCTCTATTTCTGTTCATGACTGGTAATTTCGGAGTTCATCCTTTTAGAGTCTTAAATAAGCAATAGCACTTGTCTGTGATTGATCTATAACCTAGCAAAACATATCTGCTAATGTTTTTTTAGGCATCTAGCTAGCAATTATTCTTAGGAAAAAGAAATAAGAGAAAGTGTAATACCTTATTTATCTTATGAAACATTCATTAGTTTTCCCGAAGGCTTCCTGCATAATTCATAAAAATATTTGAATCACCTGACCAGCAGAGAGACTGCAAAACTAATGGGCTTTTTTTATGATGGGGCACTTTCTTCCCTGTATGTAGATTAAAGTTTGATGGAATTGATCTCTTCTGATTGATTTGTTTGAAAGATTTTCTTTTCAGCAATCTCTTCTGGTATAAGAAGTTCTCTGGATTGTCTTGAAAAGGAAAACACCTTTCCCTCATTTTTCTGATTTGGTGTTATTCCCGTGGTATCAAACCCTTGTTATTTGAATGTTCTTTGCTTTCAGTAGCTTCAGGCCTGCACGAAGATTAAAATCCTATTCAATATCTTTGAGACTAGAGTCTCTTCTGTGAAGTAATTCTGCCATTTGCTGTAACACTTTGTCCTGACTTCAACTAGAGTTTCAACAATCTTAGTAGACTTGATGCTTCAGTATCTTCCCTCAAACATATCTTCTCTATTGACCTGGAAATGCCTCTATTCAGAAACACGTGTTTAATTCTGGACATGTATATCTACTGAAGTTTTTCTTTAATTTTTATGGGTTTATATTCTTTTGGCACTAACCATACTTTTCAGGCTTAGGTGTTACAATACATATACAAGAGACAAAACAAGTGGACTGGAAAATTAATTTCAGAATATGGAAGCTTATATATGTATATAAATTATGGGCTATAAAGTAGCTATTACTGAAAAAAATTGTGCATGTCTCTGAAAATGTCGGATTGAATGCTCAGTGGCAGAGAAGAAGAAAAAATATTCACAAGAATTTGGACAAATCAACGTTATATCCCTGTATTGAATATTGTCAGTAGTTCTAATTGTTTCATCTTTCATATGCTATAGTAGAAGTAGAAAAAATAATGGGTACAGAACAGGGAAGATTAGAACTGCTTCCATATGAGGAAAAGTGAAAAGCTAAGACTCATCATCATCAACAGCAACAATAAAAATTTGCATAGCTTCACAAAGATGTCAGACAATTCAGAAAGGAATCTGGTGGCTGTTAAAAGCAAGAGCCTGAGCAAACTCACAGTTCTGGAAATCCCTGAGCCTTATGTTATTGGAAGACAACAGAGTAAACTTGGGTAAGGATTATTTAATAGTGGCCTTGTACTAGTACTCTTGTTAAAAAAGAAAAATATATTGGTCATGGTTTGTTATAATACATACAAAGTTTTACCACTGACCAGTATGATCACTTTCTGTGCAAAGTTGTCTACACAAGACGTAAGTAACTTATTTCTTTCCCCAGACCACTGTAAGACTATTCTTATCAATAACATCCATTTATGCAGAATTATGCAGAATAATTCTCAGGCAAGGATCTACTGAAATGGTGGTTGTAAGAAAATAGGTGCAGTTCAGATACATGGATAAAAATTTGTAAGTTAGCAGAAAAGAAGTGGTATAGTGTAATCACATTGCATCATGTCAGTCAACCTCACTCAGCTGCCAACTGAAATTTGGAATAAACACGAACAACAGTTCGCAGAACAGAGATATTACTCTGGATACTTCTGAATCTTTGATGTAAAGAAAATGAAATACATAAAAATGCAGGGGGAAAAGTATGGTTATTTTTAACACCGAAAAAGGGAATTACTGGGTTTTTTTCCTCCTCCTGTTTCTGACTAGCAATAATTTTAAACTTGGAAACTTGAAAACTATCATCTTAAAAAATAGCATTTATGTTTTTCTTTTATGTTCTCAGAGATCCCCTTGAGTCTTACTAGGTAGCTTAACTTATTTAACTTTTGGCAACAGAGGCAATTTAGACTAACATAGGATTTCTTCCCTTGCCTTGACATGAACATCTTTCCCTAGCCCATCTGTAGGTCATATATCAGGAATCCCATGCTCTTTAAACCCACGTGTCCTGAACTCATGCATGCTCCCGTTCCTTAACTGGTGTGTCTGGTATGTAACTAGCAGTAATTAAGCAACTGAGCTTATTCATATGATACAGACGCCTGGTCATGTCAAGATAAGGACAGCAAGAGCCCCTTGAAAAAGCTACTAACAGGGAAAAGGCTGCAGTCTTCCCAGGGTATTCACTCAGTCTTCCCTAAACAGTCATCAGGTTTGTGTCCTGCTCTCTTTGTGCATGCTTGGGAATAACAGTAGTGTAGAATGGGCCAAAAGCCAAGCTGTTTTGGCAGTAGCAGATTATCATGCAATGAAAAGTAATCCATATGGCTTTTGTATACTTCAGCTGGAATGCAGCCATGACCTGATAAAACATGGATACATGGCATTGGCACACTGTAGCAGCATACTCCTATTCGGTTTGCCAAGGTCATGGATGAAAAATATTTAAATATCATTGGTTCTAAAACCAATACTTGAAAAAGTCCCTAATTGCCTTTCTCCAGAACACTAGCTCTTCTTTCATCAGAGCTCTTTGTCAACCCCCTTTCAGGCAGTTCTTCAACAAGTTTTCTTTAAGTTCATATATTAATTCCTTGTGCTCACTCAATGTGTACTTTCAGGCTGTTTAATTTCATCTATTATAGATGTTTATACACTGATATTTATTTTTCTGTTCCCAAATGATGAAAAAGCTTCTTTGTGGTATGTTAAGCCACAAGACTGCTATGCTGCTTGAGCACACATGTCAAGGGATTTAACTAAACTTAATATAACCCATTAGTAATTGCTAAAAATCTTCACTAGTAAAGCAAAAGAAAGAAGAGAAAAAAGCCACTCCGCTATTCTTCAAATGGGAGGAAATTCACAAAATACAGTTCATTACAGTTAATGAAATTGCCTACTTGCCACAAAATAGTCAAGATTCAGGATTCATCACTGGGCATCAAAAGCCCAGTGCTCAGAACATTTGAATGATTCTGTGGGTAAACTTGAGTGAACAGAATTTAATCTCTTCCACCCTCACACATGAATTTTGCAATGTCTTGGGGCACACAACAAAGCTGGCACAGGAGAAAGAGGCAGATTCCCTTTCCACCTCATCCAGTGAAACAAACCCATGGCATCGGTGCGTGAAAAAAAATGCTATGAGTGACTGAAGTGATCCTTGTAGGCTTGGAGAGATTTCAATAGGGCACATTTGGGAGGGAAAAATCCTTTCAAAATTGGTGAAATAGTCTGAATTTATGGTATTTCTTAGTCACTGTCTTAGCAGCTCTGTTATAGCTCTACGTATGATTAGCAATCTATATTCATCTGTAGATGAGAGTCTGCAGCCCCCGTGTAGTTGATTCAGTCCATTCATAAAAAGGACTTGATACTGTTTATGTGAGTACTTTCACATTTACCTGAAGTGGGAAGTTCCCCCAAACTGTGGGAAGCTGGCCTGAGTAACGTGCTCACACCAATGTGATGATACACGTTCTCCTTTATTTCACACAAAATGG
>VZUA01103149.1:18168-30950 GCA_013401035.1 Horornis vulcanius
CTGCTGAACACTTTTTGAACAGATGACTCTTTAGTGGCCTATCTGTAAATTGGAGTATCAGTGCTCCTTCAAAATTATGTACAGACAGATTTCTGGAGTGCTCCAATACTACAGCAATAAGCACTGTGAAAAAAATTACTGATTATCTTTCCATTCAAAAAGAATCATGAACTGGACCACATATAGAAGTAATTTCCAGTAAGTGTTATTGTTCATTCTATATAGGNATAGGGCTGTTTCTGCTAACAGATTTTCCTAAACATATTTGCTTAATACATAAATTCCATACATTTTATTTTCAATTCCAGTTTTGCTGATAATTCAGTTTAAAATGCACCCCTTAACAGATACATGCATTGCCTATGAAGCTATGGCAATACACCTTGTAAAGTGCTCTTACAACTATGAGAAACAAATACTGTAAGCACTTTAAAATCCTAAGTTTCTTTATATTTAAAACCTACCTCAAATTCATTAGTTATACCGACAAGTCAGTGCACGCTTAAATAAATGCATTTCACACTGGGTTGCAGTAAAGCAACAAAGACTCACCAATTCTGTAATACAAAGGGCAAGGATGCAAAGAGGGAACTGGCAGTGAGTCCTAGCTGGTAGAGACAAGTTAACTTATTACCACCCTGTTCTGATGATATTTTTTTGACTTTATCTGAAATGTCCATAGCACAAAAAGAGCAAAACTGTCAGCAATACAAAGCATGCATTCTAGCTACTCTGATTGTACAAAAGACTCTCTGTATGATCATGTGCATACATAAGCATAACACAGCGGAGGAGCCTTTTATTATTCTCTAGAGACCCCAAAAGAATCAGTGCCAAATATATGTAATGCACTGACTTTACTTACAGACAGGTGACTGGGATCAAGCCATCCATGACTTTGTTGAAATAACTCTTAAAATCTCCATTTCCCATATGGTATCTAATACAAATTACACTGAATTGCTAGTCACTGGGGAAGGGTGGAAAATCATCCTAATGTTGGTTCCTGATAACAAGCCTTTTACACAATACTTTAGAAAACCATGCAATGAGTACAGAATATTAATCATTCAAACAATGAACCACTCTAAATCTAAAACGAGTTCACAACTACTAAAAAAAATTACTAGCTCAAACCATTATTGTGCTTAATACATGACGTTGTGCTTCAGATACGAGTAAGAAAAAAATACACAAGATGTACCTTCAGATTTAGAGCACTAGATACAAGAGTTCATGTTTTCCTCTCTATAAATCCACTACCTCCCAATCATCCAAAACTTTGCAAAGTCAAAAAACCAGATACTAAAAAAATTAGTCTTATTTTGCAATAAAATAAAACCAAAAAAACCCCCAAAACCCTAAACTCACAATAATGCAAACAAACATCCCACACTTCAGCCAATCTTACGTTACAGAAACAAATATGATACTTTAAAATGAGACAGCCTAATAAACTGTTCTCTCTAAATCTCATTTAAATTGCACCTTTGTCAGGGTAATTTAAGCAGCAATGGGCAACCCAATAGGGAAAAACAAAAAGAATTGGTATTAATTTCAGTTCTCTAAGATGTTGATGTATCAGAATGAGGAACATGACTGACTTTTCTCCGTTTTAACCTGGGAACTGTTAATTACTCCTGTCTTCAAAAAAAAAACATCATTCTTCTCTTCTTCATCTTTCTACTGTCTTCCTCAGAATTTCCTGCTATTTCTTCCTGTGGAAAATTTGCTGTTGAGCAAAGATGTAGCCATAACAGACAAAAGGAGACAGCTTACTTTGGATGCAATTGCCACCTGAGACCAAAACATGTAATCTAACTCTAATATCTGATTTCTGTTAGTTTTACATGTCAAACATTACTGTGATGCTCAGTCAACCTAAATATAGGAAGAAAAGATGAAAAGTAGATATTAAGTGGTAAGAGGACACACACAGCCCTTAACCAAAGTCACCCTGTGAAAAATACTGAGACCATCAGTGGGTTAATGTGAAACAAAATTAATAATAATTAATACCACAGAGAGGTACTTGGAGATATTTTGCAAAAAAGGTTATTTGAAATCATGCTAGAACACCTTAACACCAACAGGAAAGCAAGATTTTGGTTCTGGACTCAAAACCAACTTACACGTGTTTGAATTACTTGTGCATCTTCCCAAATCAAAACAGTGATGCATTGCAAACAGAAATTCCTTCTAAGAAAGAAAAGTAGCCTTTTAACGTCAGGTCCAGCAAAGCAGAACAAATGTAATGTTAAAATGGCTCATTGGAGAAGCGTGTTAATTTGCACTCAGGAAACTGATCTCCTGATTCAAGGAAAGAGTAGAACAAAAGTTGTTCTTTTCCATTGTGAAGTTATGTCATTTCAGGAAGACTGGCAAAATCAGCAGCAAGTAACATACCTTTCAGAAAGAAAAGAACTTTCATGAGGAGAACTTAATATTTGACATGTCTGTGTGCTGGCAACAGCTGATGAGGGTAGTTGGCCCGATTGCAATTTGTCAGCAGCAGGCAAATTTGCATCAACTATTACGTGGCTGTCTATGTACTTTCTTCCAATTTTCGTACTCAGGACGTTCGTCAAGATAACTTTGGGTTGCCTGCCATACATATAACAGTAAGTCATAAGTACTGCACTGAAATCTAGAGAAACAAACTTGTTAAATTCATGTATCCTAGAGGCTTGATAACTAAACATCAATATTTTCAGTCCCTTAGAGGCCAAAAAAAAAAAAAAAAAACAAAAAACCCAATCTCATTAAGAATCTAAAATACAAGGAAAGGAGATAAAACAAGACCAGGGTAAGGAAAGCTAGCCATGTAACTTTACCTCAGCCAGATACTATGCACACTGCATTGCCTCTAACATATCATGTAGCATTGTTTAAAAACTAGTAAATATTTATCTCTAAACAGCTTTCATAAAGTATCTGTACACATTTCTCAGAACTCTGGAACAAACAATCTTGATTTGATTTTCCTGTGAACAAGAAGCCTCCAGTAAAACAGAACAAATTTTCTAAAGCACTTAGTGAACAGATAGAAAAGTAGCATGTACACAAAAGGTAGCATTAGATTTTATTCCACTCCTCACCTATGACATAGCACTTTACAGTATAGCAAGACCCAGAAAAATACCCCCAGGTGTTAAGGCAGACAAGCATCAAAAATAAGCCAAGCAGAAATACTAAGAGGTAACTCCCACTTGAACACACAAAGTGTAAAAACAACTCAACACAGTGTCACGGCAGCCAGCTTGCTGTACAGCCCATATCCACTTCCTTTCTCAGACTGGGATTTAAATTCTACCACTTCCACTGCAATTTATTTTGGATTAGGTTGTAAGGCTCTGGCCTTTTCGAGTGCGTTGTGAACAACACTGCCCTTTGGGTATTGACTGCATAATTCTCCTGTTGTCTGTGTTAATCCACAGAGCACACTCCAGCACAGACTGTGCAATGTCTGGAGGACACTCAGATCTCCTTGTGCACCAAGATGCAAATTCGCCTTTCGTAAGGAGGCTACCTTCCAGACACAATTGCAGAGACCCACAAGAGATACAACTTAAAAAGGGAAATTCTAATACTGAAGAACATGTAGAACTGAATGTAACCTCCATTAAAGGAAGCCCCTAAACTGTCATCAGAAGCTCAGACAGAAAACCCAGAGAATAAAGCATTCACGTTAGCTGTACTTTTCCCTGAATATCTACAGCTGACCGCTGCTTGTAGGGATACAAAGAAGATAGTGGACTTGATATGCTTCTGATAATTTATGCCAATTTTCCTACTTTCATGAGTAATCTAAAGCAGTAACAGTGAAAATACACCTTGATATCTTCTCTGAGAAAAGGGCTGCAGTTAAATTCAAATATATTCATTCTTTTCATGAGAATAAAAAAAAAAGCCAAACATTTTGAGAATCCAATGGCTAAATTATAATTAATTGGTCTTGACCAGGACCATTTAGAAGCCATTTGATCAAAAAAAAAAAACACTACAGCATGCCTGGCACCATCTCTCTCAACAATTATCAAAAGTAATCAAGTAAAAGTGAATTCAGTGAAGTGAGATAAAATACAGTTTATGAACAAGGAAGCTGTGATACAATAAAGAACACTTTCTCATGAAGAAATAACTGCAAGAAAAATTATTTTGTTTAGTGACATGAGGCAAAGACAACATACCTTTTAGATAGAAAAAGACTTTGGAGAGTAGGATTTAAAATCTGCCATATCTTTATGCTGGCAGCAGATGATGAGGGTGCTTGATCTGACTGCAGCTTGCCAGCATCAGAAAAATTAACACCAGTTTTAGCTTGCGCCTGTGTGTATTTTCTTCCTATTTTCGTCCTCAGGACATTCGTCAAGGTAACTTTGGGTTGCCTGCCATACATATAACAATACATTAATAATAGGGTGCTGAGAACTTTTTAAGTCACATGAATTCAACAAAGATAGTCTATGAGTTCACTATCTCCGCATCATACCTTACAGAAATAAGGTCACTGCCCTGGCAATCTACAAGGCAGTTCTCTTTGGAGAAGAGCAATTGCAAACTCATCTATCGATCAGGATGGCCTTTCAAGGTTTCTTCTTCTGTCATGAATGACTAACATAACCATATGCCATTCTGAAGAGGCAAACTTTCAGTGCAGAAACACCAAAATGGAAATTTTGGTGCATCTTGTTATCACAAAATGTTGGAAGTGGTGTCACTATGGCCTTACAAGCTATTCTGAAAGTGTACACTTGACCATTCACAGGATATGAAAATAGGCACTCATTTTGTGTCATCTTATTTTAAAATCATGAATATTATTTGCTCCCGTGTGGTGGATTAATAATTATCTTGCTGGGGAAAAAAGAAGTTACTACAAATCTCCCAGTTCTGAAGCTCCAACCATTTTTATTCAATTTCACTAAAATTACTTAGAATTATGAATTACAAAGTCAGTAAAAATGCCCTACTCAAATTCTTTAAAGAAATATCTATACTTTGGTAGTTCTGCTGGACTGGTACTGAAGTCTTCACATAAAGAACTAATTCTGCATTATGGCCAGTAATTTGGACAGTTTTCTTACAGAATCACAAGTGTTGGAAAAGATCTCCAAGATCAACAAGTCTCCAACTGAATATCACCATGCCCACTAAACCATACTGTCAAAGTGCCATGTCTACTTGCTTTTGAATGCTTTCAGTGACTGACTCCACCACCTCCCTGGGCAAGCTATTCCAATGCTTAGCCACTCTTTCAGTGAATAAATTTTTCCTGATATCCAACCTAAACCTCCCTGGCACAACTTGAGTACATGTCCCTTTGTCCTGTCACTGGTTGTCATGGAGAAGAGACCAACACCCACCTTGCCATAACCTCTTTTATGTAGTTTTAGAGAGTGACAAGGTCTTCCTTCGGCCTTCTTTTCTCCAGACTGAACAAGCCCAGTTCCCTCAGCTGCTCTCACAGGAATTATGTTGCAGATCCTTCACCAGCTCCACTGCCCTTCTCTGGACTCACTCTAACACCTCATTGTCTTTAAATGAGGGGCCCAGAAGTAGACACAGCACTCAAGGTGCGGTCTCACCAGTGGCGAGTAGAGGGGGACAGTCACTGCCCTGGTCCTGCTGGCCACACTACCGCTGACACAGGCCACTACTGCTGACACTGGCCACCTGGACATACTCTGGCTCATGCTCATCAGCTGTTGACCAGCACCACTAAGGCCTTTTCCACCAGGCATCTTTCCAGCTCTTCTTTCCCAGCCTGTAGTGCTGCATAAGGTAGATGTGACCTAATGGCAGGACTTCAGCTTACTAAATTTATAAGCTAATAAGCATTATAGACCATAGGTGATTTGTCAGGATTTACTTTATTTTCAAACCTCTGTGGACTGGATTTGTTTTCCAAGAGCTAGTCCTAGACACTGAGGTTCACGCTAATTTGTTGGGTTTTCAAGATTACTGAAGAGAGAATTGGCTTTTTTCCTACTGCACGTCTTGCATAACAAAAAACAAATTGTTCTCACTGTAAAGCAAGTCTTTCTAATAGCTAAGAAAAAAACCTTACTATTCATATGGCTGTTACATACATGCTACAGTAACATTTCAAGCAGCAAAGGGCTGCTATTCCTCATTGGGTTTCTAACTCTGCAAGCAGCTGTAATTGTCCCGCTGACATGCTGCATTCAGCTCAGCAGCCTGGTTACATGGTACAGCTAGTGGCAAAAACAGCCAGGCAATGGAAACTTTTGTTGCTGAAGGACAGACATGCTTGAACCTAAAATAAGGTCTGGAACTGCCATGCTAGTGAAGCACAATGAACTCACTGCAGATGTTCCACATCAGCCTTTTATTTTGTTATTTCAATCTTGACATTGAGATTTCCTCTCTTGTTACTTACCACATTCACAAGACACATTACCCCTCACTGAACCTGAAAAGACAAGTGTTCCTACCCACAGCTTGGAGAACCTGCCCATAAGATGGACAGCTATCAACCTGATGAGCTCTCTGCACCCCTGAATGCCATAACACGTATGCCATGAGTTGCTTTCTCCTAGAGCTCTGCTACATCTTTCCCAGACCAGCAGGCTCCAAAACGTTTTAATCACACATCCCTACCAGCAGTAAGTATTTTCAGCATGTACCTTCTACAGATTTAACTAAAATCTACAGAGAGGTACTAGTGACAGGTTGATCTTAAAGGTCTTTTCCAACCTCAATTCTATGATTATAAAACACAGAAATAGAAATTTAAAAAGGAGTGCAATAAAGATATAAACATTTAGTAACTGTACAAAACTGTTTCCTTTCTGTACCCCAGTGAGTTATTTCATACACACCATACTTTGGAGACCACTGTCTAGACAACAAACAATAAATCTAAATGGCTCCTTTCCAAACCTAAGTAACTTAAGCTCAAGTAAAGGCAGTTTCCTTCACTTTCTGAATGTCTGTCAGAAGTTTCCCACAGAAAAATTGGTGGAAAAGAGATAAGGCTTTATCACAAAAGGCAAAAAAAGGCACCAATAAAAAAGAACCCCAAAACCCACTTAAGGCACTCTGATGCCAAGGACATGGACACAGGACAGAGTTATGTAACAGATTGGTCCTAGTTAGCTGTTGGAAAAACAATCCAGGGTTCATCAAGCGAGACCCTGGCTCACGTGTCACGTGTGCAAAGACATCAGCCTAAAGCACAGTAGTGCTCCAGAATGTTTTATGCAGTCTGGAAAAGGCTTTCACCTTTCTTTCACCTAGTTCTGCATATAGTCTATGAATGCTGATGCAAAAAAGTGTTCCAAGAAGGTGCCTCAAATACTGTGGATGTCAGAGAGGCTTGTTCCACACTGAGGATCAAGAGACTGGAGTTTCATTTCAAGATATGCTGTATTACTGAGAAGTTTAGAAAGTGAACATAGGCCCTGAGGGTCAGTTTAGTAACATAAATGTCTTAAATGGTGGAACTCAGCTGTAGCCACTTAGTGAGCACATCCCAAGTCTGGCAAGTGTTCTTGATTCAGCACAGAAAGCAAGAAATTTATTTTCCCATAGAAATCTCCACTAAATCAGAAGTTCTGGATTTCTTCTGGATTTCTCAAACATGGAGCTCACACATGAACCACAGTTTAATATCTCAGAAGAGCTAATAGCAACCAGACTTCTACATATTTATTTGTCCACTGTAACGTGTATTAGAAATAAATAAATAAGCAGAACTTAAGGGAATGGAGAACATATATATTTAAGAAAACTGATCAATTAAAATTCAGCTACACAAGAACTGTTAAGCCTATATTAGGCAGTTAAGAAAATGTACAGCCACTGGAGCAGTTAAGGAAAATTTCAAGGCAAAAATTCATCAAGAAAATTCATACAAGTTATCTTTTGAAACTAGATATTCACTCTTGTGCTTTAAAAATCCTCCCTATAGAGAAGAAACACCGAAACTGCTTTAGAGGGCCAGTTACTGAAGACTAAAGAACTGAAATCACTTTAGCTTTGGGATGCCAGAAGAGATGATGCAATGAAAGACTAAGACAGCGATTTCCTCTCCTCCTCCAATAAGACTCAAAATTAAAAAATCAAACCTTGAAGTAACTAAATGGCGTTTTTTCCTGCAAATTGAGGATAGTCATAATAGTAAGCCCTAGCAATATATAGATGTGAACCAGAAAATTGCTTCTTCTTTAAAAATATGTTTTAAAATCATTACTGCAGGGGATCATGAGACAACATAAATGTGCTATTCTCTGTGGAATACTTCAGCTTCCCTAACTAAAAACAAACCAAGGCTATCAATTTCCCAGATCTCATCATTCCACCTCACAGAAATGACATTTTCTTTCTTTTTATTTCTCAAACACATATCACAATGAAATTTTACTACATCTAGGCTCAAACAGCAAGGTAATTAGTCCAGTGGGAGCACACTTAAAATAAAGACACTGTGACCATGTATGATCAAGACTTGTGAAGATAATAGAAAATATTCCAACACTGAGTGTTTAAACAACATAATGACAGAAAGTCCACAGCAGAAGATAAAGGAGTCAGAAGCGGAATTTCACTACCTATAGTTTGTTGGCCACCCTGAAAATTCAGGTCTGACATCCCTTGCTCACACTCACATCAGGCTAGACCTTAACAGGCTCCAGGCTCCTCTATAATTTGGTTTACTGATTGTTACTTGGAACTGGATTTTTAATATTCCCTATTCCCTTGATTTAAAAGGGGTTTATAGATTTTAGATAAGTACTTTAGCAAAAATGATCTTTTAATTTCAAGAACACACCCATACCATGAAGCAAGGTTTGCACTGGAAATCTATGCAAAGCAGAGGAACCTTCAACAAACAAGGAAGTCAATGGTATACACTTGTCAGTGCCAGGCCAAGGCATCACTTCTTGTCTGACACCAGGTTTTGACTGAAGTTTTTGAACTGGTTATGACCTAACCTTCCGAGCAGAAGAAGAGCTTAAGGGCTTTCAATGGCCTCCCTTTCTAAAAGGGGTATGGCCTCTGGCAGTGTATCTTGAGAATCTTGTCATTAAGACTGGAAATACAATACATTCAGGGAAACATCTAAACTTAAGCCAGCCTGTACATCTGTAAACAATGGCTGGGACACAGATCCCCAAATTACCTGTTGTACTGTCCACAGACTATAGTGAGCAACTTAAGCAAAAGACACTTCANACATTTAAAGCAAGTCCTACCACCAGACCCAGCAAGTAATTTCGATAACAGTAACACTAGAGGCATCTTGGTGAAGGAAAATCAAAGAATTATTTCTGTTTCTAAAACAAGTACCTACCATAATCTCTCATTTACTTCCCCCAAACTGAAAAAAATACAAAAGCAAAGGTAATGAGAACATATTTATGCATGTTATGATGGAATAACCAAAAAACATATGATGAAAAATGCTGTTAGCTGCTCCTGACAAATCTTATATTGCTTTTCACAGGCAAGAAAAGAATTATCCTACCTTATAAAACACAGGACCAAAAGCTATTAATTGTTTATATCTCTCTGGGGAAAATGTTTGACCTCTTATTTCTCACAATAATCACAGCTGTTTGATATGGCTCCTTACCCAACGATCATCTTGTGTACACACACCAGTGCTGGAACTGCTGCCTCCAATTCATTCAAATTTGTATTAGAACGTGATCAAAATGAGACAAGGAGGACACTGGCTCATTTGAGACTAAATTGCAAAATTGCCTACACCACTATCTTCATGGCTATATTCTTTTACTAGCAAACCCAAGTTCTGTGAAATAAGCATTCCGGCAGTGGGATGTCACATACCATTTGAGGGCAGTTCCCTCAGCTCTCATACAAGCTGAGGGTCTGTCCTGTGTTTACAGAATAAAGCCACTGATAGACTTGATGTATATTCAGCTATCTGAGCTTCTGCAGCACATGCACAGCCCAGGATCTCCTGGACCTTTCAGAGCCCAAAGGAATAATGTGATACACTATCATTTGGAAGCTCTGATTGATACATTCACGGATGACACCCCATTGTGAGGAAAGCTTCTGATTGTCCTCCTTCAGCTTCAAGGTCCTGACCTCTCACCAACTAATGAGAAGTAGGTGACCAACAAACAGCAAACATCAACATCCCTATGAACCTCCTTGCTTTGCTGGACTAGGTTATTACTGACCAAATGCACTTGTCAGGGCAAGAGAGACCAGTATGTAAATGACTGCCACAAAAACATGACTGTCATAGGGTCAGTACATGATTCAGTTATAATATGTATTTCACTGAACATTTAAAATACTGACCTGAAAGAATTGCACACATCTTACTTAAGTACCCCTTCCACCCTCCCCCATGACTAGGGAACTAACCTGCCCAGGAGCCCTCTCTGGGATCACAGACAAACCCCCTGACACTCACCTTTCACAAGCCCAGGAGCAGAGCTGTTCAAGTGAGAGCAGCTGCAGTTGCTGCTACAAACACCCAGCATCTCACATCACAGCACAACTGACAGAAGCAATTGACTACCACATTTTGTAATCCAGAAGTTTAAAGAACTCCATGTGAAGGTGTAGGTTTGTGCTAATATATCTACTTCATTCTTTATGACAAAAAATTGAGTGGCAGTAGTAGTCCTGAAGCAACACTTCACATGAAACATCTCCCTAAACATCTGAGATTGGCTCCTATCAATGATGTGATTGCTTTTAAATCATCAGGTGCTAACAGGAGTTTCTCATTAAGACTTATTTCCTGCTTTGCAATGCAAATGAAAAATTACTGAGAACANTTTACGGAGAGGCTCCACCTAGTCTCTAGACACACGCCTTTTTTCAGGGAACTGAAAAATGTACAGGTTTAATATCTGAAATTTGCTGTCTGTTTGTAGTCTAAATAATTTCTCACTATTGCACTGGTAACAATTTGTGTAAAAACTATGGAGCACCTATAAATGCTATTTGAAAGTCTCTTCCATATTGGAATAAACACATGCAACAGAAAATCAACATAAAACAGATCTAAAGGTAGCTTCAAAGAAACCAAACTTCTCAATGTTTAAAGATCAGTGATTGATATCTTGATATCAGATATCAACCATGTCACAATATAAATAAAATTCAGGAAACTGCAATTAAATTTTGTTAGGTTGACCCTGTGAGCTGCTCCCTCAGTTAAAAGTTACTGACAGAAGCTTTTTGAGGTAACTACATGTAAACTGACAGCTATGCCTCTGAGGAGGTATGAAAAATAAACTCAGCATCTTTTACAATTTCAGCTCTTCCCTGCAACACTTTGAAGCATTCTGAATATACAGACCAGGGTAAACAATGACTATTCATAAACCACAAACCTACAGAACTCAGCAGTGTCAAAATCACCTGCATTTTCATTATCTGTGCACTTTGTTTTTAACAGCCCCTCCTGATAAGAAACCACTTAATGGGCAAGTTTAGTTGCTGGCCAGAGAAATGAGAATTACTCATTTATTTAGAATTAAGTGATTTGGGGAACAACAACTGTTTCATTACAACAAACATACTCACTTTGTCATAAAGTCATTGTGTTTCCTAGCTGCTGCTAATAAATCTAGTTGAATTTTCATTTCCATTTGTCAACTACAGAAATTACAGCTTCAAAAATTTTTTGGATGAAACAATTACCTAGCTGACAGCTCTGCAGATGATGATTTTATCTTATAACAGCGTATCAATAATTTGCCATAATCTCAAACTAAGATATTTGCTCTTGGCAACAGCGAATAAAGAAGTAGCACATCAGCAGTCTTAAGTAATTAAGTGCCTTGGCAACAACACAGAGGAGAAAAAGCTCTCATTTTTTTGAACTTCCTTCCACTATTAATCACCATATTGTTTAAGGGATTTTTAAAATTGTTTTAAAGAGTTGATAAAGCTTAGGCTAACGAGTGTGGAACAAAAAGGGATAAGAAAAAGAATTCTGGGAAGCTTCTTACATATCTAAAGATATCTAAGGCTAGACTGACAATTTACACTTAGACAGTAATGAACACCTTTCAGGACTCCAAACAGGTTAAAAAGCAGTAATTCCTCTAGTAAGCACTTTCATTCTAGAATGTCACAGTCTTGCGCAGGGATTACACAAAGGAAATGTTACAGTTGCCATTAGACCACTGAAGCTTGAGTCTCTGAAGGTGAGCCACCCAAGAGCTTAAAAACCATCTCTGCATGACACAAATAATTAGCTAGAGACCAGAGACACTCATCTTCAAGAAAGACTGAAACTCTCAATAGGCAGAGATAAACTAATTTTGAGATGACTTCTTACCCAACTGATTCTTCATCATTAGAGCTGTGTCTGTTGCAATCCTTTTGCCTTTTTCCTTTTGTGGAAAGCTTTCTGTTGTTGGCACTTAATTTCCACTGAAACAAAACAAATAAAATTGGCAGATTTCAACAAACCTGAATATGTCATAATGGATAATGCACTAGAAAAATGGGACACTGAAACAATGCAGCTGACCACATATATCAAAGTTATGAAGAGCATATATAGCAATTTTGCAAAGAATTAATTTGCTTGATTTAAATAATCCATGTACCACCTGATCTTAAATAGAACTTTTTCTCCTGAAGAAATACACATGACAATTCTATTGTTTCCCAATTTCAAGGGGAACTATATCAAACACATATTTCAACATTATGCCTGTTCTACATAATCACAAATACAGAAGATGGAGAAAGTAGGGGCTAACTCAATTTGCATTTAGGCAAATTTTATGGGTTACAATATGGACATAAAATTC
>VZUA01103152.1:2900-17129 GCA_013401035.1 Horornis vulcanius
TTACCTGACTCATTGCTTTGCCACACTGAGAGCACTCATTGCCAAGGTATGCTCTTGTTACACTTTTGTTTTCATGCTTCCAATCAAATTAATAGAACAGCATTTCTAGAGCAGAGCTGTTTGCATTCACTTACACTTTTCTTTGACATTTATAAAATATATTTTGTATATGTAAATACAAATTACTATCTGTAGGGTTCTTGGAGGATTTCTACATCTGCTGTAAGGTTAATTCACTGACTACACAAGATGGAATAATTAAATCTGAATAATCTTGTGGGTTTAGCAGTCTACTCTTAAACATGTAAGATTTACTAATAGAAGGGTAAGCAATTCCACACACTTTATTTTGAATACATTCTGATTTTATTTGAGAATCTTAATGCCAGGAACTGCACAATAACTCCATAAAGTCAAATTTAAATTATTATATCAGCAAGATTAGTTTCCAATCAGATGGGCAGCAGAGAAATCAAAACTCATGAGACATTGAGGACATCATTCTAGGTTTCTATTTCTAAATCAGGTTTCAAAATTCTAAGTAGATTCTAAGACATTGACAGTTTTCATTGTTGTTCTGCCTGAAAACTAAGCCAAGTCCTCATCTCTCCTCCATTTCTGTATCACTAATAAAAAAACTCCAGATCAGAAAAAACAACAACAAAGGGAAAAAAAACCAAACAAACAACAACAAAAAAAAAACACCCTAACAAAACAAACAAACAAACAAAAAAAAAATACCCCACAAACTTCAAAATATATATGAGGACTGAAATTGACCCAAAGTTTTTTTTTTTATAGTAGGGGTCATAATGGGTTGCATGCTTCATAAGGACTCTGAAACCTTTTTAAGATTTATTTTCCTACAGAGAAAAGCAGCTCCACTAAGTAAGAATCCATTAAATGTTTATTTTCCCTAAACTATTCCAAAAATACAAATAAGAAACAGGATACTCCTGTCCAGTTAATGCCTGTCTGCTCTTAAATGCAGATTGGCTGACAAAGCCTAATTACAGGGTAGGTATCTGAATAGTTATGAAACTAATAATTATGTTTTCATTTTATTTTATCTTTAAAAGCTAACTTCCAATTACAGTAATGAATTTTGTGAAGCAATTGTTATTCTCATTGAAATAGATTTTGTAGTTAAGCTGACTTGGATCTGTATTTCATTAAGCAATTATTTCTATTATACTGTAGGCATATAGATGTTATTTTACAAATAAAAGTGATAAAACCCTGTGCCAGCAGGCTTGTAATATAAATTAAACACAAAACAAGTGAGATAATGCACTGAAGAAAGGCTGAGAACAGGGAAATGGGTCTGCAAATTGGAAACAATATCTTGTGTTCACTCAGACACCTTTATCAGCCCTGTGTATGTACATATGATACTGGTGCATCTGTGCTGTCTCTGCTGAGAATTTCTGTGGGCAGATATTGTGCCCCCTGAGTTTGTTGCCTACCATGTGCATTGTGATCACACTGTAAAGGAGGCTTTGGCATGAAATCTTGGCAGTGGAAGTTCTGTGACACACCACAGGAGGAAGAAAACGTTGCAGGCCTGGGGAAGGGTAGGGTGTTGGTGCAAAGAGCTAAAAATTACTACATATACTTAAAGAAGTATTTGCATGCCTCATGAATCGCTTTGAATTCTGAAAATAGCAAATCTCCATGCTTCTATGAATTTTGCAATATTTGATGTTTTCAAAAACTCCTGGAGCCATCATACTCTGAGTTTATTGTATCTCTTTCTCTATTTTTCAAAACACAAAGGCTATTTTCAAACCCCTCTTTCCTGTAGAAAATCCTAAAAATGGAATCTACAGCATCACAGGAATCAGAAGTCTGAAGAAACAGAAATATAAAATGTAGTTTTTGAAAACTTCAGACTTTTTCTGAACCCTGTGACTTTTTGAACCCCAGCACTAAAATAATGACATTTTAATGGCTAGAAATAAGAATAATAAATGTTTTCTTCTCCTTCCCTTAGTTTGGAGATTTGCTGTTTGAAGAGGAGGTTGAACAGTGTGCTGACCTGTGCCAAAGAGTTCTCCATCACTGCAGCAGCAGCATAGACATTACACGGACTCAAGCCTGTGCCACCCTTTATCTCCTCATGAGATACAGCTTCAGCTCTACCAGTGTAAGATTTTCAGAGCACCAGTATATTTTGTGCCACCTTTTTTTGTGATCAATTGAAACAAAGACTGAAGTTGCAGCAGAAAGTGGAATGCATCTGCAGTCACCTGGTCTGCTGTTTCACACGTTTCAGCCAAGAAAAGTGCTAGAAGCATAGGGGGAAAGTGGCTTTAATTATTGTTCATTGCTTTGATTCAGGAAACGTGACTTGTCCTGCAACATCTGTAAATGCAGCTTCAGACAGAGCACCATTAGGCCTCTGACAGCAGAGACTATACTATGCATAAGCAATATTCTTCACACTGTCTTTTTTCTTTCATTCCTGTGTCAGAACTAGTCCAGTTCTATTCTAATGCAACCTCAGTAGAATTCCTGTATACTTGTATTAATGGGAATTCTTCACCAGCTCCTTGGTCTTAGGACTAGGCTCTGATTTTTACCACACACGTGGAGCAAAAGACACACATTATGCATGTAGATTAATAATGTTCTAGCACAAAAGGATATGCATTAGCATTTTGGATAGCATTTGATCTTGCACAGAATTTCCTTCACTAGTTATTACTTTAAAAGTCTTGAATATGTAAATAGTGTAAGCTCTGCAGAAAGAAAATGTACTACAGACACACCATGATCATCAGGGTGTAGTGCATCACCAGCTGAAGCTCCCAGAGGCCTTTTGCTTCCTAGATTTGTTTCCAGAATGTTCTTCCAGTTGTTCTTCCTCGTCTATTCCTGTGTGTGGTCTGATCCACATGCCCACTGGCCTGTGAAAAGGGGGAAAGGGTTAATTCTGGCTTTCTCCTGTCTCAAGCAAGCATGCATATTTCAAGGAACATTCTAGCACCAAAGTACAGACATGTCAGAATTAGGGATCTTTGGCTTAACTGGGTAAAACATGATTAGGTTTGATGCACCAGAGGCCAGTTATGTGAGCAGCGAGTCTGCTGCACTCAATCTGGGCAGGTGAGGGTGAATTGGCTTCATAGAGGAGATAGATATGTGAATTACAGTGCAGCCATCACTCTCATGTTTTTGTTTTTCTTCTATAAGAATTTTTCAAGAGTGAAGATGCAGGTGACCATGTCTCTAGCTTCTCTGGTTGGAAAATCCCCTGAGTTTAATGAGGAATTCCTTCGGCGATCCCTGCGAACCATCCTGGCCTATGCAGAGGAAGACAGAGACATGCAGGCAACACCATTTCCCATTCAGGTTAAATCTTTTATGGCATCTATGGCTTTTTTCAGGAGCTTTCATATAGGACTGTGCTTGAAGCAAGTTCTAGATGTTGGTCTTTCAGAGCAATGAAAATAAGGATGAGGAGGTTATTGCATGAGTATGTCTAGCACAACAATAAGTGGGGAATAGGTGGACATTATTCCATAAAATAAACTCTTAAAAATTTCCTGTGAAATCACATTTCAGGAGAATCATCTCTTACTTTTGAATGCAGCTTTCTCCTAGTTCCAACCAAGAACTATGCCCTCCAAGAGTTTCCCAGAATGGAATTTGATTCATTATGCTTTCAGACAAGTGCCATCTGGGAAACTTGCCTCTCTTTGCCAACATTATTCATTATCAGTAATAATGAAAACATTTCAGACAACTGTCAAATACTTTGTTAAAGCCCTTAGAGTAACTCAGGTTGTGCCAAAGACTTACAAAAACATTTGGTTTCAGATCAAAGATCAGCTAAAGCTGAACTCTATTAGCATATTTGATTTTTTTCATCCAGAAATAAAAAAAAAAAAAATCAAAGTATTTCAGCTCATTTTGATTAATTAAAATGTGTGTGTGTGTGTAAGATTTTCTATGTCAGCAGTCCTTGCTGCATTGCATAGAGCTGAAGAAAACATCCTGACATTTCCTTGGGTAAAAGAAGCTTAAAGAGAGTAACATCATCTGGTACAGATGCTGTTGTTTTTCCAGAAGGAAAAAATTAACCCCTGAGAATTGCCCATTGATCTTTTCATTGCTTCAGGTAGAGGAGCTACTGTGTAATCTGAATAGCATCCTGTCAGATACAGTGAAAATGAGGGAATTTCAGGAAGATCCAGAGATGCTGATGGACCTCATGTACAGGTGAATCCATTTAGAATTGCTACTGAGAAAATTCTGCAGTGAGGTGAGCTGAACTATGCATTTTAGGGACAAGCTGTGACAAACTCTCTGTCTGTTCTGTTTGTGCACATTCCTTCTTTAGCAGATCTGGTCACAGAGGGCCCAGGCTGCAGCAGTGAGCACATTGCAGTGCAGCCTCTGGGAGGTGGACATAGATTTGAGCAAGGATAAGAGTCAGGAACATTGAAGAGTCTTGGATGCAGCTGTTTTACTTTCCTTATCTGTCTCCTGCCCAGCACTGCCCAGCCATTTATTTTGCTTTCTGTTTGATGAATCATATAGAATAAAGACAGACATGTCTTCTTCTGTTCAGCCCAGGGGAAGAATTATAAAGGCATTTTTGTTATTTGAGAAGTGGCCATTCACACCTGCTTCCTGGCCTGTGTTTTCAGAATTGCCAAAGGCTACCAGACATCGCCGGACCTGAGGCTGACTTGGCTGCAGAACATGGCAGAGAAGCACACCAAGAGGAAGTGCTACACAGAGGCTGCCATGTGCCTGGTGCATGCTGCAGCACTGGTGGCAGAGTACCTGAGCATGCTGGAGGATCGGAGCTACCTCCCTGTGGGCAGTGTCAGTTTCCAGGTAAAGGGCTCTGACGGCCTGAGGCGGTTCTGCTGTGTGTGTTTGTTCTTGTGCTGAGCAAAGTTTGGTCTGTTTCATGCATGTATGGGGCCGGTGTTACCATGGCAGCTTCTATTTCCAGCGGTTTGATACTGTAATCTCTCGTTTGCTAAGTAGAACCCCTCTATTATTGCATACTTCTTCTAGGGTTGTTACTTATCAACTGTGACAGATGCATCTTTCAAACTTCTTTCTCATAATCTAGATAATTGGAGCTGCTCAGTTCTTTCAGGCATGTTCCCCAATCCTTTGATTGTCCTCAAGTTACTAACCAAACCCTTTTGACTGATGAATAACACAACCACTGCAGTCAATCCAGTATATCCAAGTAAAGTAAAAAGGTTCCATAAGTTCTTTCAGTGTGAGCCATTGTCTCTCTGAAGATTCCACTGGTTCTTTTGGCATTGCTGAGCTCTTTTCTCAGTAATAAACTGAATTTTCCAGAAAGTTTTCTTGCTTTTCATTTTTCACCTTACCTTTCTACATCACATAGATGAAAGCACAAGTCTTTGTGGTTAAAGTTAGACATTTTTGAATGCATATATATATACACTTAGTTTATCAGATTATGCAGTTTTGGATACTCTTATCTGAACTGAGTTTATATGCAAATTCAATTATTTTAGTGCTTATTTTCTCCACATTATTCAAAATAAAAATTACCAAACCCATTATTTATTGCCATGTGTTGATAATTTCTCCTTTATCATTATTCCCTGAAAATAGTAAATTGTTGGCTGCAGTTATTAAAGTAAATTATAAATAATTTCAACTAATTAGTGGAAATATTTTAGGATATTAGTAGTATCACCTTAGATGTTATATTGGCATCTACTGTTTAGTATTAATTTTACCTTTACTAGATTGTAATCCCTTTTTTTAGAAACTATCAGGCTTTTTCTAGAAAGTATCAACACCAGTGTAGCCTGGTGTTGATTCAGGCTATGTACAATACCTTTAAAGTTTTCTTTAATAATTTTGCATCAATATTTCCACTGTTTTGTCCTGGTGCAGTCTGATAAACTACCACCATCTGCTCATCTTGTACACTTTAAAGAAATAGATGATTGCCAAAGCATATTTCATCTTCTGGAACTTCCCCAGTTTTCTAAAACATGTGGCAGCTCAGGATTCACTGATTGAATACACTTTTGCATAGCTTTTTTTATCTGTTGTGGAGCACATTTTATTGTCAAAGTGAGTTTGAAATACCAAACACTAATACTTGGTGCATTCATCATCCCTTGATATAACCATACCACCTAGGGTTTTTTCCCTTCAAAACAGTAAATGTGGACATGATTGAGCTACTTAGAATTTTGAATTTAATTGAATTTAGTTTGTTGGGCATTAGTATTTGCAATTCCACCTTAGCAATTAGATGGTGGACAAGTGTTTATTCTTGCTTTTCTTTAATATCAAGATAGCTGTATATGTTCTTTTTAACTAAACTTCTGGCTATGGATTTATACTTCTGTCATTTTGCATCCCTTAGCAGTTTTGTATACCTTCAAACTTCTAACTTCCATGCATTGCTTTTATTTACTTCTTTTCTCTCTGTTTGTTAGATACTATCATCATTTGGATATAAGTGAAATCTGCATTCCCTTCCCAATATCATCCTGCTCCCAGGCTGCCTTGAGTGCTTGTAAGCTCACACACTTGACCCTGATGCAATTCCTCCCTCCATTGCTCCTAGATTATGCAGATTGCTATAAATGGATATGTTTTCATTTATGTTAGAGAGTTGTAGTCTATTGTACAAGGCACTAGGCAAGCAAAAACTTAGGAGTTTAAAAGCACCAAATCAGTTTCTCTCATCAAAATGCTTGTGTAAACACATGTTTGCCAAAGAAACAGTTGCCCCATAGGAGAGAGGTAATAAAAAGCCCTAATGATGAGAACCCAATTACACAACTCTTTATCTGACAGCACAATTTTGAATTTCAGTTTACTCAATAACAGTAATTAACTATAATAACCCTTTGCATTTTTACATAGGCTTTCAGGAAAAGGTTTCCCATTCTTTACAACAAGGTTTATGTTTTGTAGCGCCTGTGAAGATCTTATTCAGATGACCTTTTTAAAAGAGGGAAATACTATGCAGACTGGTTTGGCTTTACCTGTAGTTACAGATCTCTCTCACTGACTCTTTCTGTGATCATTTCTTCATTTGGCTCAGATATGAGATCAACTAATATTGGTGATATGCATTTAGTTGTGGAATTGAGGGTGATAATAATGTGAAAGAAAATATTATTCTGGATGAGCGGAAGTATTATCTCCCTTTTACAGAAGAGTAAAATGAGTCAGCAAAGGATCAAATCAGTTCTGATTTTGATCTTCTGCAGTGAGTCTGTTAGCATCCAGAAGACTGACTGTCAGTAGAGTAATACTTTTCCTTATATTGTACCAGACAAAACACTTCCTTCTGTGCCATCAAAACTATCCCTCATAATCAGCGTGGGGTCACTGTCAGTGGAATTCCCTTTGAGCTTAATTCATATTTACACTAAATCCCCTCACAAGCAGTAAAGCAAAATTAATGAGAGTATGAAGCGCATGGGGACTGACTTCAAAGCTATTTGGTATTAACACAGGCAAGTACTCAGTGTGTGTGTCTGTCTGCTGAGGTACACAGCTCAGCAGCAGCCTAATTTGCCTGGGCTGTTTGGGCATCTGTGTTACCCTGGCCTTATTTAACATGGTGATAAGGGCTGGGCATCACAGGGGTTTTTGAGTTTATGAAAGTATTTCTTCTCCTTAATGAAGACTAGGCTTTTGAAATTCAATATAATTGCTGATAAAATAAATGGTGATTTTTGTATTGCCTTTATTATACAAGGGAGATGTAAAATTCTTCAATATTAAAGGTAGATCAAGGCTAAAGTTGTGTGAGGCATGTCCACTTTGCAAAAGATCATGCCATCCCCAGGAATATGTTATGCAGGCTCTCTTCTCCTGGAGTGCATGGATGGTAAAACATGGAAATACATTCCTGACATTAGTTATTAGAGGCTTAAAGGTGGAGAAGGCAAAATTGGTGTGCATGACTTTCCCATTACTTTTGTATGTAAATCACTTCTCTAGACTCTCTTCTCTTTACTACGAAAGGAAAGTAAAAAATTAAAAAAAAAAAAAAAAGCCACCAGAGTCACATGAAAACAGTCCTTAATGGCTACTGTTACAGAAAAGGAAAACCAGAAATTAATCTGCGTGGCTTGTGAGTTTCTGCAGGTATGTGCCAGTGAACCTGAGTCTGGTTGAAATCCCTCTCTAATGAGATTGGTTGGTAAAAAGTGGCATAGGTGTGCTAAATGTGCTGTAGTTCTTCCTCTTGCCAAAATTCAGGTGTAACTCCTGTGAATGCTGTTTTGAGGCTGTGCTCACCTTTCCAGTGGTGCTGACGTGATGTGCAGACCAGGCAGCATGGCTGGAGTAAATTTCACCCGTGGAGAATTAAATACATCCATAAAACCCAGGGGGAAAGCCCAGTGCTGCTGGTGGTGTGTGGTGCCAATTCTTTATCTGAAATCTGATCAATAGTAGCAGCCCTCAGTGTCTCTGCTATTTTATAAAGATGCCTTTAAGGACTCAGCTAGCTAGCCAGCTGGCATCCATCCTGCAATCAGACAGATTGTCATTGCCAGTTTCTGCTGAAATGAGACACTATGACACTAATTTAACTCATTTTAATTAATGGAAGATCGAAGCTTAGCCTTTCTGCTGCTGGTGAAAGTTACATATGCCAGTCCCATACTATATGTACACATATTTTGCTGTTATTTTGCACGTGTTTCTATATATTATAAAATTTTTAATGTTGATACCATCCACTGTCATTTATTCAAAGTCCTGAAGAACTGTAGACATGGTATTTCATGGTCTAGAATCTCAAAGGAGTGATTAGTTTTATTTAAATGCACTATGAGGTCCATAACATTAACAAGAAAGTGAGTAAATTCTGCAGGATTAAAGAGTATTATGGCAGAGGATGAACGAAGAAGAAGCAATCAATTATTGTGGTTTTTAGAGCAATATTACCTGTGTCCTACTTCTCCTCTGCTTTGAAAAGGTGAATAAAACTCTGAAAGTTCAATTTATTCAAGGAGGTGGCAGAAGATCTGGAATGCAGTTTGGAATTTCCCATCCCCAAGTGCCAGCACTAGGAAGGGCACACTACAAGGATTGTAGTGTGACCCTACAAGGATTGGGGACTGAGCTCACTGCAGCTCTGTGGAAATCCACCCACCAGAGTAGAGCCAGTTTGACACCTACAGGAGTCTGCATCTTAAACCTGAGGCTGGAAAGAAAATTCATGATTCTTGCAGCAAAACTCCTGACCTGCCATCTATGGAGATTTATGATGTTACTTTCACTTCTAAAAAAGAATGTAACTATGTGTCTCCTGATTGCACTGTAAATATGTTGAAATTATTTCTTCCTCCATCTTTGTGATGTACAGTTGATTGAGGTTTTTGATTGCTGTGCTCTGATGTGTTTTAGAACATTTCATCCAATGTGCTGGAGGAATCTGCTGTTTCAGATGATGTTTTGTCTCCAGATGAAGATGGCATCTGTTCTGGGAGGTATTTCTCAGAGAGTGGACTGGTAGGGCTGCTGGAACAAGCTGCAGAGCTCTTCAGCACGGTGAGTGAGGACCAGAATCACCAGGAGGGGTGGAGAGTGGGCTACCTAAGCCAGACCCACATTGTTTCCTGCACATGAGGAAACAATGCAGTACTGCTAAACCAGGCATCACAGACCTGCCACACTCTAAATAACAAGAGGACACATTTTTGGCTGTCTAAGTACTGCCTCTGTCATTGATTAACCTGGGCTTTTTCAGCCTAGCTCAGCCACATACCCACCTCTACTGTGCAGACCACAGGCAAATCAACAGAAAGTGATTGTCTCAGGCAGGAGCCACGATTTTCAGTCGGTATTATCATGGGATAGTACATTTGAGAAAAAGATCTTGCATAAAGTATTATTTTAGGAGGCATGTGAGATTTACTCCTAAACTTTTATGCAGCATATAACCACGAGTCTCATAATCTACACTTACTATGTAAGAACTTGTGATTTAACATCTCTGAAGATATCACTTGGGTCCCTTTGTCCAGACACAGCTCTGATTGCCCTGAACCATACATGACAAACAGATCCATTTCTTGCTGCTAACCTGCATTTCTAGTTCTTGTAGCCCTGAGGCAGAATCCAGGGCTTTACATGGGAGTTTGGGCTCGAGAGCCAACAGATCAGAGATCCAAATTACATCCAGTTCATTGTTTGCTGTTCAGAACTGCCCATTTGCTATTACTAGAATTCAGAACAGCAAAACAAGCAACATAGCAGATTGACAGATGAGTCCCATAAGTCCCCTTTTCAGCCAAGTCATTGACTGAGATGCAGTTTCTTTTCAGAGTGCATGAAGACTCAGTTCTTTTCTTCCTCTTTTTTCTTTTTTTTTTTTTTTTTTTTAATATATATTCAAAGGGAGGTTTGTATGAAACTGTGAATGAAGTGTACAAAATTGTCATCCCCATACTGGAAGCACATCGAGACTTCAGGAAGCTTACCTTGACACACAGCAAGCTACAGAAGGCCTTTGACAGCATTATTAATAAGGTACTTGTGAGGCAAGGCACTGCTATCAAGACACATTGCTGGGTTGCACTATTTGTTTAAGGCTGGTGTTAATAAAATGGTTCATGTGTATATTGGGTTTGTGTGGCCAAGTTTTGATAGTGGAGAGGGAGAGTTAAAAGGGTGATGTCAATGAGAAGCTGCTAGAAACTTCATCCATATCCAACAGAGCCAATGCCAGCTGCTGGCCAAGGCTGGCTGAGGCTGAGCCCATCAGTGACAGTGGCACCACCTCTGGGATAATACATTTTAAAAGGGAAAAAGTTACTGGCAAATGTAAGTGTGCTCAGAGGAGAGAGGAGTGAAAAATGTGTGAGAGCAGCAGCTCTGCAGACACCGAGGTCAGTGGAGAAGGAGGGGCAGGAGGTGCTCCAGGCACCAGAGCAGAGATTCCCCTGCAGCCCCTGGTGCAGGCCATGGTGAGGCAGCTGTGCCCTTGCAGCTCATGGGGATCCATGGGGGAGCAGAGATCCACCCACAGCCCACGCAGAACCCCATGCCAGAGCAGGTGGATGCCTGAAAGAAGGCTGTGACCCCATGTGAAGCTCACACTAGAGCAGGGAGGAACCACAGGCTGGAGCAGGGGAAGGACCCCTCTCCCTGAGCAATGGGAGCAACAACATGTGATGAACTGCCCATACCCCCCATTTCCCATCTCCTTCTGCCTTGCGAGAGAAGATGTAGAGCCTAAGGGGAAAGGGGGAAAAGTATTTTTAAAATTTGTTTTACTTCTTGTTATCCTGCTCTAAGTTTGATTGGTAATAAATTCAATTAGTTTCCCCAAGTCCAGTGTGTTTTGCCCATGATGATAACCAATTTGTGATCACTCCCTATCCTTATGTCAACTCATGAACCATTCACTGTCTCCCCTCTATCCATTTGCAGGGAGGGATAATACAGTGGCTTTGGTGGGTACCTGGCATCCTGCCACAATCAACTCACCAGAATCTGAAATAGTTCCATTTCCTTTTTCAAACAAAAGCTGCCATCTGCTTTGGTCTACCTACATAGCCTACAGTGTAAAAAGGCTCTCCATACAAAAAAAACCAGACATTAATATAAAATGGGTTTAGCTGAACATGTCTGTGTCCATCTGGTCACATCTGTTTAACAAAAATAACTTTATCATCAATTCACTAGTGTTTTCAGTTATACAACAGAAGAAATAAGAAAACCTGTCTAAATTAATCAGCACACATACTGTCCCTTCTCTTTCTTCAGAAGAACCTTATTGCTGAGCCTAGTCAGTTTCAAATTCTTACCAATTTTCATTGCAAAATTGCAAAATTTTAATTTTGTTACATGCATTCAAAGGAATTAAAAATAATAAGGTATTTTGTTTTGTGAAACCTCCTTCATGAGCAGCTTAAATTTCAAGTTAGATTGCAGTCAGATGTCCCCTTAGTTTGTATGCTTTCTCTCCTGTGCTTCCAATCCATCAGCACTGATGATACATGAAAGTGGCTTTGAAATAGGGAAAATGTAGGAGTAGTGGATTTTCTTATACATCAGTTGGGGAAAAAAAAGGCATCCAAATACTAGAATGTCCACATAAAGCAATTGTAAATTTCCTCTTCTTTTTATGAATTAGGGTCAAAAACGAATGTTTGGAACTTACTTCCGTGTTGGTTTCTATGGATCCAAGTTTGGGGACTTGGATGAACAGGAATTTGTTTATAAGGAGCCTGCAATTACAAAACTCCCTGAGATTTCTCACAGATTAGAGGTAAGTAAAAACCTCTAACTATGTTAACATGATCTCAAATGGTATATTATACTTTTCAATGAACCCACACAGTCCTAATATTACTATTGCTATATAAGAAAATCAGTAACAAACTGATTTGTACCACGGATTATTTCCTTAATGTATATCCTTTCCACAGTATCCTTTTTAAAACATAATGATCTAAGTGATCCATTCTTTTGAGGCTATGTCTCTTACAAGCAGGCCTGTAATACATTGAGTGATTTTGAGCATGCCAGGTATTTGCTTTGGTTTCTCTTCAGCTTTTTTATAGGATTGCTATGTTCCCTTCTGATTGTTTTACTTCAAGTTCTGTGATTGTCTGAGCAAATCACAGTGATCTTTGTCAGAAGATGCCTTGCCCTGGCCAGCTGTGGTTTGTGGAGCAGTATACTCACTGTACAAAGACCAGAAATCATCATGGTTATCACTCCTTTCTCCTAGAATTGCATTAGCATTGCATTAAGGACTAAAATTCTGAGATAATTCTGTTTCCTTTCTAGGGATTTTATGGCCAGTGTTTTGGGGAGGATGCTGTAGAAGTGATTAAGGACTCTGCTCCTGTAGACAAAAGAAAGCTGGATCCCAATAAGGTAGGGAAAGTACTGCTGTGAGGGCTGAGTGCTTTGTCACACAAGAAACCAGGAGAGAAGGTCCTGGTTGCAACTTTTATGCTCAAACATTAAGGCACTAAAAGTAACTTGGTATCTCTGTGCCCAGGGGTACAGGCTTAGTGTGGTAGCTTGTCACAGAGCATAGAAATTAAAAAGTTCTAATCTCTGGTCCCTGCCCTCCTTCTGATCTCCAGGATTAAGCTGTGTCTTCCTGGATGCAAGTTTTGTTAGCTCTGAGTAAGAAAAGGATCCCTGAAGGGTTTTCAGCTCTGTGCTTTTCCAGACCATGGCTATCCAATGTGTATTGTGGGATACTTCACATGCACCATTCCTTTTACATCCCTTGGTAAATGGTTCTTCCCTCTTTCCTTAGGCATACATCCAAATTACTTTTGTGGAGCCCTATTTTGATGAGTATGAGATGAAGGACAGAGTTACCTACTTTGAAAAGAACTTCAACATCTGTCGGTTCATGTACACTACGCCTTTTACTATGGACGGGCGTCCCAGAGGAGAGCTGAGTGAGCAGTACAAGAGGAACACCATCCTAACCACAATGCATGCTTTCCCCTACATCAAAACCAGAATCAGTGTCATCCAAAGAGAAGAGGTATATTGAGTTTTGAAGACAGATCTAATTTTTCAAGGACGGAAGGAGTCTCTTAGTGGGAAGATTTCCAAATTTATGCTTGGCAGAAAAAAAAGAACGCTAGATTTCTCAGACATTGCTCTTGTAAACAGGAGTATCACAGGAGTACCACAGACAAGGCAAGACAGAGATTTACTGTGGAGAAGAGACAATAGCCAGTGTACATTCTTCTTTTGACCTCCCAGCTTTAATGCTGTGCAGGAAGATATGTGGAGCTCTGTTTGTAACTATACCTCTAGTTTATAAAGCAGAAGTAGGATAGGAGTACAATCAGAGTACTAGATTGGGCTTAGGGCTGCTTTAGAGACAGGGAAGCTTTATACTGTAGAAAGTGCAACACCATTTCAGGCATGAAGTAGCTTAGAATAAATTAATTTATGCAAGAAAGGGGTCTCATTCACACTCTATTCTAGCAAATGATAAGATGTCTAAGAGCTTTGGATCAGATGCAGCATCTACCAAGATGACCATCTACCAAGTTAGACTGAACAGTGTTCCTGGGTTTCACAACTACTGATTTTGAAACAGGAGAATGATTGTGATATTGTCATATTTAGAACAGCTGCATGCATGATTCAGGTAATGAATGAACCATCTTTCCTTCCCTTTTCCTTAGTTTATTTTAACCCCAATTGAAGTTGCTATTGAAGATATGCGTAAAAAAACACAGGAACTAACTGCAG
>VZUA01103152.1:17294-31357 GCA_013401035.1 Horornis vulcanius
GTGGAGCTCTGTTTGTAACTATACCTCTAGTTTATAAAGCAGAAGTAGGATAGGAGTACAATCAGAGTACTAGATTGGGCTTAGGGCTGGTTTAGAGACAGGGAACCTTTATACTGTAGTAAGTGCAACACCATTTCAGGCATGACGTAGCTTAGAATAAGTGAATTTTCACAAACAAGGAGTCTCATTCACACCCTATTCTAGCAAATGATGTCTAAGAGCTTTGGATCAGATGCAGCATCTACCAAGATGACCATCTACCAAGTTAGACTGAACAGTGTTCCTGGGTTTCACAACTACTGATTTTGAAACAGGAGAATGATTGTGATATTGTCATATTTAGAACAGCTGCATGCATGATTCAGGTAATGAATGAACCATCTTTCCTTCCCTTTTCCTTAGTTTATTTTAACCCCAATTGAAGTTGCTATTGAAGATATGCGTAAAAAAACACAGGAACTAACTGCAGCCACGAACCAAGAACCACCAGATGCCAAAATGCTCCAGATGGTTTTGCAGGGCTCAGTTGGAGCCACTGTAAATCAGGTAAGGGATCCAAATAAGCCAGAAGAGGTGTACTTTTCTCACTGTGAATTCTTTTTTGCACTCCTGTTTCTTTTGTACTGGAAGAAGTACATCTAGTCAGCCACATTTAGTCACTGTGTATATTTAAACTTCATGCCTTGATATTTAGCCACCATGTACTGTTCATTAGCTATGCTTTTGGTGGAAGTGTTCACAGGAACCACTGTCCTGGCTGTAGGTGCAAAACTCACAGAAGCCTGTGGATGCATTCTAGGATTTTTCATTTCTAACATGCTAGCCATTTCAGCCATTTTGTTCATTCCAGATGTATCCTTGGGGAATGGGAATAATAATAACAATTCCCCTGTGGAACCACCACAGACTTAGTTTCGTGGAATTTAAGTCAACACATGAAGTCAAGACCTGAGTGCCTGAAAATGAAGCTGAGATGCCATAGGTATAACATAAACATACGCAATAAAAAGCCCAGGCAATTAAAAAAATTAAAATGGAATGACGAAGACATGGCTGAGCAAAAACTTGGTGTTTTACCAATTTCACAGAGCTCGGGTTTTTTTTGCTGAAACCTAAATACTCTCAGTTTCTCCAGATTCATCACCAGCCAAAGCATCTATTATGAAATAATGTATTGCTGTAAGCTTTGCAAAGAGTGATCTTTTTTGGCAGAGGGCTTATTGCCTGAAGGTCTTGTAATACACACACAGGAGCTGTGTTTCTCTAAAATCACCAGGCTTGTCACTAGAGCTGTCCCAGCTCCTCTCTGCTGAGCAGAATTTGTTCCTTTTGTTGTGAGACTGGAGGAGGAATAACAACAGGAGACAATAAGATATGATGGGTAAAAATTCTGCTTGCCAAAGGAAGTATTGTGGGGGCAAGGGAGCTAAACCCCATCCTGTTATGGTAACTCTGCATAATTTTCTTTTGCAATTGCACTCATGAAATAGCAAACAGCTTTAAACAAATGTGTGTTCTGTTTCCAGTCTAAGCAGGTGGGTTTGACATTTTCCTGTGTTATTTCTTCAAGGGACCACTAGAGGTAGCACAAGTGTTCCTGGCTGAAATTCCAGCAGACCCCAAACTTTATCGGCATCACAACAAGCTAAGGTTGTGCTTCAAAGAGTTTATAATGAGGTCAGTAAAACAAAATCGAAATGCTGAATTGCATCAGTACATTCAATATTAGCAATAATGCAACTATAACTGAGTACTTACCTATGCAAGTTAGCATCATGAATCCCTGGCATCTCACACTTCAAACACTTGGACCACAATTGTTATTTCTGCTTCACATGAATGCCAATGTAGGCATTGCATTCTCAAAGGGAAAAAATGTTAACACTCTAAACCAATAATGTATAAATTAGGATCTTCCATTTGCTTTATCTTTCAACATCTTGTAGAAATCAAACATTTCAGACTATTACCTTCATTTAATTTTTAATAAGCAGACATTCTTATGTGGAAAGCTGTTTATAGGAAAATCACATCTGTCAAACAGACACAGTGGTAGTGGCACGTCCTTTGCTTTAGATAAGTTTGTAAATCTCAACAAGCATATTCACATACAAAGATACTCATCTCCTTAGTCCAGACTATCCTCCTTGCTAAAGGATAAGTTTAAGTTAATTAAAACAAGTCTTATGCAGAAGATACAGCTTCTAAATATTGCTATTGCCAGTTTTTCTGTTCATACAGTAAGTAGGCAGCTAGCTCAGTATTCTGCCATCATTAAATTTGCTTTTTATTAGTTCACTCATGCTTTCCTAATATCTAAAAAAATTAATCTGAATTTATGTACTTGGAAAAAGCAGAGCTTTCTTATTAGTTCATTATCACTTTAGTCTTGACAAGTTACCAGGGGAATACCTAAACTAAAGGAACTGGATCCTTTCCCATTTAAACTACCTAACACAAAATGAGGGAGTTTAACAGAAATAGATTATATCTATCACTTTTTTTTTTTTCTTTCCTTTTGCCTAGGTGTGGTGAAGCAGTGGAGAAAAATAAGCACCTTATTACTGCTGACCAGCGTGAATATCATCAGGAGCTCAAAAGAAACTACATAAAACTGAAGGAGAACCTAAGACCCATGATTGAGAGGAAGATCCCAGAGCTGTACAAACCTATAGTGAAAGTCCACAGCACAAGGTATTTTTAGGGCAGAGTTATCTGTTGTGGCTATACAAAAATATGCCATCTTTTGCAAGGAAGAAAGGGAGTTTTATTGGCAGTTAAAACCAAGCCAGAATATACACTGCCAACTTCATTACTGATTAAAGAAATCTGCTGACTTCCACTGGGGATGACTGTAGTGTTAGCTGTGTTTCTCAAGTTCTGCATTCCAGGGGTAGAGGATTTATGTATTTTTAATGCATCATAGATAAGACTTGCCCCTCACCCTAACAAAGTTACTGGAAACATCTTGTGATTTTTCAACCTTTGAAGCCAGAAAGGAGATAGAACAAGTATGTGGTGTTAGGCAGCATGAAGTCATCCTTTCACTATAGAAAACATAATCCTTTTTAGGCACGTGCCTGACACACAAGAGTCTAATGTTCTTTGTGACTATATGCTTCTTCACAAAGCCACTGTGTCCAGTTTGGGGTGGAAGAAGAGGAAATGACAACTCTGACCTGCCAACACATAGCATATTTCAGCTGAGCTCCTTTTCAGAAACAGGCATTTCCTTGATTGTTTTTCATTTGCCAACTCTATTTATGAATCTGTTTCGTTGCAGGGAATCTTTTCGTAACCACAGTTTTAGGAAATATGATGCCCAGACTTCTTCCCAGAGCACCTAAGAACTAGCTGCTTTGGCCAAGGAAGAGCTTCTTGCTGCAAGGCAGAAGTGATGGAGTATTTTTTCCACATCTATGAAAACAGAAATCTCTTACAAGATGCTATGTGCACTTTCTGGACAGCATGCAGAGAAGCATTTACACAAGATCACCAAATGAAAACTAGGGGATAAATCCTAATCAAGCACATATCACAAGGGCTTGGAAAGAAAGGGGATGCTTTTAGATACTTTTGTATATGTTGTACAATAATATCCTAATGTAGGGGGGTGGGCCTTGGAGTGGTCAGTGGCGTGAAGTCAGCCATGACTAGCTAAGAGACACAGAACTTTGTGTGGTTTGATTGAGGTGAATCTAAATAACATGTCTAAGGAATAACAAGAAATTATGTGTTTATGGTCCTTTTCCAAGACAGCATTTATCCATGTGCTTTTGGCAATGAAGCACATTCTGCAAGTTAATCACATGGTTAAATTTTGTCTTAATGAGGAGGGACATGGTCACCTGCTCAGTATTGCTGAGCTGGCACTCTAGGGAAGGATTATTTCCTCAGTCAGCTTCTGAACAGATTCTCTGTCATGGTTCTTAACTGCAGGGAGTTCTGCACAAGTTTTCTCAACCAAACCAAAGCATGAAAATCAAGAAGTAGTAATAAACAGTTCTTACAGGTCTTCTAAGTTTTTTCCTACATATAGGGACATGCAGTATAGTAACTTGACAGCAGTTAGTAATCGATGACATGTAGCAAACCTAACAAGTAATAGTTTAAAAAGAAGATGCTAAGCTATGAGTGATTCTTTATTACATAAAGCTCTTTTGTAGGTATAACCTTATCCAAAATTAACTACAGAAGCTCACAATGGGGATTTCCTGCAAATCACTTGACTCGGGTTTTATTGCAGCTTAAGAGAAATTAGCACATACTTTCTAAAACCTAGTGCTTAGTATTTTTTGAGTCCTAAGCAAATATCTTACTAAATAATCTTTATACCATTTCTCTGAAGTATTGGAATGTTATTACAAAATTTTGCGGATGAGGATGCAAAGAGAGAGGAGAAATTAGGACTTTAGAACTCATTTAGAACTTTTGGAACTCCTTTAGTGAGGCAGTGGAAGAGCTACAATTTTTATTGTGACTATGCTTGCCACATAATGTTTGTATTTTGAAACAGATCTGTGAAAGCATCCTAAATATTATTTCCTCTCCTGCACCTCTTCCATGTTTTGGAAATGATACTTTAATGCTGATTAAAGTAACCAATTCCATTTTCCCAAGCACAGAATTTAATGCTAAAATTCAAGGAAATGGTCAATTTTTTTTCCTTTATACTTCATTTTAGAAAATTACAATGAGCTTTCTCAGACCTGATGCCATATGTTTCTAAAGGCAAGTCCTCTATAATCCAAAAGTGTAAGGGAGATAGAGGCTGTTGCTTTTAGTGGAAACATTTTGACTTTTTACAGTCACCTGCAGCCTTGCCATTTGATAATACAAATATTCCAAGCACTTCATTGACATTTGTATCGTATTTTGAATATGCTTTGTAAAAGATTCACATGGATTATCAAACAAGATGAGATATGGAAATAGGTGAAATAAACCCCATAGTTACACAGCACTTGGAATGTAGGAAAATAATTTCCCTCCTCATTCATAGTACTGTTAAATTAAATAATCAAGAATAAGAACTCCATGACTTTAAAATGAGCACATCCAAAGCACATAACTAAATGGTATAAAGAGCTCAAAGCAAAAGAAGCCTCTGTGTCAGAGTGGCTTCTCTATATCCAAGTTGCTTTGAAACAGTTCTAGATTGAAAAATTGCTAATTTCCCAACATTTTGAAGCTATGAGGCCTATTAGAACCTAGCCCTTTATCTATTGTTTTTAACTGCCAGTTGAGGAGAAAGGTCAGAATACTGTCAGCTGTCAAACCCACAACTCAACATCGCTGTTTACAAGACACTTCTCCTTTACAGCCTAACTAACAGAAACCTCAGGTGAATAAAGACTCTAACAGGTGTACAATATACTAAATAAAAGTAATTAAGTGGTTCCTTGAACTGAAATAATACTCAGGATAGTCTGAATACTGATGGACTCTTCACTCCCATTTTACAAGCTGAGCACCTCGCAATCAGATGGCCAGTCTTGCCCTCAGTTTGCATTTCATGTTGTCCCTTTTACAAACAGAACGTGGCTTGTACATTTCTTTCAAGAGCTGAACTATGTGAAGCAAATTTTCTATCTTACAATATTCATTTTGCAATAAAGCGACTGTTACACAGCATATTTAGAAGTGTCTTTGTGTTGCATCTTGTACCTCAACAGGAGACAACTGGAAAGAAAATTTCAGTACAAAAACATTTTCTTGTAGAAGCATCATTTTGCCAAAAATACATTTATTTGGGTAGAGGGTGTGTTGGTCTGTCTTTAGGATGAATTGTGCCTTTTGCAGGGATTACAAGCAACAAGTTGCTTCCCAATTTCTGTTTTCCCTTCAGTGCCTGTGAAAAATGTCAGTGGGAAGCTCAGGGTCAGTAGTGCCCTCCTCTCTTCCTCTGGTCTGTAGCTGTAGAGCAGGAATATGCCTGACTCCTGCATTCAGCATCTGGATGATTCAAAACTAGGGAGAGTTTTGTGTGTCCAAACTAGGTAGACCCAGGGCTGAACTGCTGAGGCTGTCAAAGGGGAACCAGCAGATAAGCACTAGACCATCCTAGACGTGTAACTGGGAGCTCACCAGAGCTCACTCACCCCTTGCACTTTACTGCTAGCAAGCACCAGCTTTAAGGAGCACCGTGCTGAATTTGTTACAGGAGTCCTCTAGCTCAGCACAAGCTAGACACACCTTTGTGCCAGGTACAGAGAAAAGTGGTGTTGTCACTAAAAATTGGCAGGTCTGGGTTATCTCACCTCTCCTGGGAAGCTGAGTGCTTTCTCGCATTTCCCACCAATTGTGAAGGCTTGGAAAAGCAAAAATTTCAACTCTTTTTTGTTGTTTTTCTTCTTGTCTGTTGGAGGAGTCATTGTCTCAAATATTTCAGAAAGGGCAATTAAAGCTTAGCAGAGAGGCTGACATGGAGCCAGCTAGGATTCTTTTAAGTGTTCCAATCTCTCAAAGCAATGCTTGTTATGAAGATGAAGCACAAAATAATAGTGTTTTACTCTGTTGACACGTCAGCCAGGCCCCATCCTGTGGCTGCACACAGGTGACAAGGTGGTGACCAGCAGCCTCAGGGGTGTGCACAGCCCCACGGCCACAGGAGAGCCCACCTGACCCAGACCAGGTGTCAGCACACCCTTGTACACCTGGCAGATGTAAGCAGTCCATGCCTTGGCTGTGAAAGGCCAGCAGTAACACCTGGAAGTATAAATGTCAGTGCCTTTTGAAAACATTTGAACAGTCAAGGTAGCTGCATTTGGTCAGTGCTACAAATCCCACATGGACAGCCCTAACACTGGGTTTTCTGGCATGCAAAACAGGGATCTTTTCATGCTGCATGAAAGAAACCACGACATCAAGAGGTGATGGACTGGGACAGGAGTAGCCACACTTGTGCCAGGTACAGAAAAAAGCAGTATTGTCATTTAAAATTGGCAGATGTGGGTTATCTCACCTCTCCTGGGAAGCTGAGTGCTTTCTCGTTGTGTCTCCCACCAATTGTGAAGGCTTGGAAAAGCAAAAGCAAACATTTCAACTCTTTTTTGTTGCTTTTCTTCTTGTCTGTTGCAGGAGTCATTTTCTCAAATATTTCAGAAAGGGCAATTAAAGCTTAGCAGAGAGCCTGACACGGAGCCAGCTAGGATTCTTTTAGGTGTTCCAATCTCTCAAAGCAATGCTTATTATGAAAATGAAGCAAAAAAAAAAGTGTTTTACTGGGGTTTACTGCACTACACTGCTGATGTCTTCTGACAGAGAGGAGCACAAGGAGTGTTCACAGGGTGTTGCCATTAGTTCTGGATTTAGGAGTGGGGTAGTTTGGAGAGTTGCTTGGCTATGTTTTAGCCATCTTCTAAACTGGTTAAAGGAAGTGATTAAAAAATTATTAACAGGTCTTGAATAAGTCCTCTCAGGTTGGGTAATGCTCCAGTCTAATCAGTGCACTGAAAGGAGAAGGGGCCCCTGTGGAAAAAGTCCCTTTTGATTACACAAATAAAGACAATGCAGTCTCACCGTAGAACTCAGTTTGTGTTTTGGAAAACAACAGTAAATTCTGGCATTCACTGAGCACTTCACATAGTGAGTATGTTTCTGTGACTCTTTATGTTCTTACTGAGGGATTGGTTTAAATTACTAATTTTCATTCAAAACCAGACAGTTTTGCAACTCTTCAAGAATTAAAAAACTAACCTTGAAGTTTTTTGCAAACAATGTTATCACTCAGTATTGGTCAGTAAAAGATCAATAAACATCAAACAAAGTTTTTAGCTGATCAAACCAAGCAGACTAAACTCCTGAAGATGCTCAATAATAACTTTTATAAGAATAATTTAGAAAGCCTTGAAAGCTGTAACATTTTGTTCTACTTATTTTCTAAGCAAGTTGATGTTTTGCACCCTTCAAAACAAAACTTTCTCTTTGGAAAAAAAAAATACAAAGTTGAATTTTACCTTTTTTTTTCATTTTTTCTTCATTAATTTAAAAGATACCTAAATCATTACACACCCTTTTTTCCATGTTCTTTTAGAACTATGCCTTGTTCCAGAAAAAAGGTTTTTCAGTATCAGCTTCTATTCATGGAATATTTCTAAACATGCAACTACTTTGTTTGTTTGTTTGACAAAAGAAACTTAAATAATCAAAGAGACAAGTTGTTTCAGCTGGGTGGTAAGACTACAACTTGTGCATTTAATAGACACAAGTAAAACAACTGGAAGGGAAGATTTCCTATCACACATTTTGGCTTTTGCAAATGTGAATATCTGTGCAAATTTCTTTTCCCCAAGAAGAGCTCAGTGGAAATAAACAAAAAAACAAAAGCAAGCTTAGCACTACTGATTCATCTAGAATTTAGAAGTGCCAGAAAACCATCTTAAAACCTTAAGAACCTCAAACAAACAAGTGTTTCTGGACTTAATACATAGTGAAGAAAGGAAGTATGCCTTTATATGCAAGTTGGCTTTTTGAGAGATGAACAGTCCCTTCTCAGGTATCAAAAAAAGGGCTGGAAGTGCTCCAAAGGAGTATGTTCCCTTTTGAGTTAAGGTGTAAAATCCTGGGCTCAAATATAATTAGATTAGATGCCTCGAGGAGGAATTTTTTCCAAGAGGAATAAAGGAAAGGGGAAAGGAGAAGGGGAAGGGGCTGCGAGCAAGAACTTTACAAAAATTAAGTTGGTAGCACTTGCCTCAGAGGCTGGAGATTTGTTAGCAGCCTGGAAGGAAGGCATCTTCACTGTACTTCATATTACCAGCTTTTAACATTGGGAAAACAATTTCAAATCAACAGTGCCTAAAATACTTCAGAGAGTTTGGTTTATGCAGAAGACTTCAACCATTGATTAAATTAAAAGAAAAAACCTCTTGTAATCTGTAGCAGATTAAAGAGCATATAGGATGTGCAAAAAGGATTGCTCAACTCAGGTTGGAGGGAAAGCCAATTGTCCCCAAGGCCTGCTGCAGCCTAGGACAAAGGCTGCAGCTGAGTAAAAGAAATCCATCCATTAATTAGCAATCAGAGAGGAAAAGATCAGAATGCCAACACTGCTGGGAGCAAAGGAAGCAGTACTTTAAAAGAGGAGGGTAAATTGCTAAATGCATCTCACTTTCTAGACCGTGAGGGGCACTCATCACCCCACTGAGGGCTGTTGTGCAGTAATGGCAGCTGTCAAGCAAAAAGTAGTAACAAAATATTTAAACAAATAAATAGAGAAAAATCTATTATTTTCCTAATGAAAACATTCTTCTTTTTTTTGTGGGGTTTTTGTGGATTTGGTGGGTTTGTTTGTTTGTTTGTTTGTTTGTTTGTTTGTTGATTACATGGGGTTTGTTTTGTTTAATTTTGCCTTGATTTTTTTTTTTAACGCTGACTTCCTGGATTTTGCTAGTTTACACCAAGAACTGGGAAACTGCAAAAGCAACAAACAAAAGGCACACTGCTTTCACAACCCTCCTTTGAAGGAGGCAAAATAAACTTGGGATTGCTGCTTCCAGAGGAGGATCCGGGCTGTTTCAGAGGAGTGACACAGCCCTACACATCTCCTGCAGTAATGGGCACCAAGAGTGACCACTGGTTCCATATCCTATGCACAAAAGGGGTGCTGAGGATGGAAATTACACAGCTTGGAAATAAAGTCACAGACAGGCATGGTTTGAGAAAACAGATGGCATTGCAGCATGTCCCATTATTTCCACTAGTTTTGGTTCACTGGTAATTTTCTGAACTGCCAATTGGTGGAGGATGCACCCAAATGTACTGTGGGTTTGTTATCTTCTTCTCTTCTGTCCGAGCCAGGATTAAATGCTTGAGACATGCAGTTTTCATGTTGGGACTCAGATGTTTATTAATTCTTATCTATGTTACAGTCTCACAAGCTGTGAGTTCTAGCTAAAAAAAGTAGAAAATGGCTCTGTCTCTATCTCTTTCCAAGTTCTTTTAAGAACAAACTGTCCAATTATGAAATGACACCTAAATTATTTTTGCTTTTAACCCAATAACCAAACACCTGTGGTCCACAATGTGGAATTTTTATCCAAATACAAAATACCATCCAGATCCATGAAGAAGGTGAAAAAGAAGAACTCAGCTTATGCCCTAAAACCTCCATGTGCTTTATATACTGTATTCTAAAACTTCAAATTCTAAGTTTTCCACCCTGTGATATCACACACTTCAATTCAAACTCCACACCCATAATCCCAGTGCTGTCATTCAGTTTTGGAAGCCTTTTCCATGACCTCAGGTTAATGCAGTGTTTGCTTGGGGGTCAGTGCCTGTTAGCACAGAAAGCCTGAAATTCTCAGTGCCCAGGGTTCCCACAATGTACCCCTGCAGTTCTGGGATCCTGCTCACAAGGCAGGCACCACCACTGGGGCACTGACCCTGTGGCACCAGCTGCTGTGAGAGCACTCTGTGTTTCCATGGTGAAGAAAATCTTCCTAGAAAGGCTACCTGAGCCTTCCTACAATGCTGATCACTCCCACATCCTGGTTAAGGAAAAGCATTTAATACAAGGTACTTGTGGCTGCAAAACTAGAACTTGTTTAGTTCTCCATTTAGCTTCAGCAGTTCTTTTTCAAACAGCTCCCATCCCTGCTCTCTGACTCTGCTTTAACTCACCCTCTGCCCAAGATCCTTTTGCCTGGCTACTGTGAACCTGTGTGTGGTTTGAGTTGGATGGTTCAGTGCAGAAGGGAGTGTCCACAGAAGTGGTGGAGTGGCTCAGAGCAGGAGCACGTTGCAGGGACCATGCAGCAGAGAAGGACATGCCAGCACAGGACACTGACAGAGCTGCTCAATGCCACCACTGGAAGGAGGGCAGACAGCTGCCCAAACTCAATATGTCATTTGGGGATTTATTACAGTTCTGGTTTCTTTATCTCTGCTAAGGTCAGGGTGAAAGGCACGGGAAATGTAGAGTCGAGTTCATTCTTGGTTGTTTATTATTTCTTATCTATTTACAGCATCATGAGCCATGAGCTTTAACTAGAAAGTTAGAGAAATGAGGTAAAATGGAATGCTTCTAACTCTTTCTAGGGTTATTAACTGCTTATTGCCCAATAACGAGGTGACACCTCTATTATTTATATTTCTGACCCAATAATGACCACCCAAGTCCCACAATGCAGACCTTTTTCACCCAATTACAGGAAACCACCCAAACCCATGAAGAATAAGGCAGAAGAAGGCAAAGAAGAAGAATCCAGATAATGGCCTGAATCTTCCATCTTTGTCCACTCACATTACTATATACCAAAAATCCAAATCCAGGTTTTTCACCCTGTGAGATCACACAATACTATTCAAATTGCACACTCACAACCCCAGTGCTATCACTCAATTTCAGGAGCCTGTTCCAAGGCCTCAAGTACAATGTGGTGCTTGCCTGAGGGTCAGCACCCTTTTAGCTGAGAAAGCCTGAAATTTTCAGCCTCCAGGGTTCCAAGAGGAATTAACCTGTATTTTTGGATCTTTATCAGTGCTCCGCATTAATAAAGTACCAGACTGCATTTCCCTGCATCCAGGGAGAACTGCACACTGTGTATTAAAATCTGGGACTCTCCATGTGTTCCAGGGTGGTCTGAGACTGTGAGAGGACACCTGAAACAGTGAGAGGATGCCTGTGTCCATACAACAACAGCCAGGTCCCAGAGGAAGCATCTGGCTACCAAAATAAAGCAACGGTTTAGTTTAATGGATGAATCTGTGCTTGGTGTCAGGTTGTGTTGGCAGTAGGTACATCTGAAGGCTGACACTGCTAGTCATGAGTTCATTGAAACACAAACAATAACAACACCAGGCATGTTGTACCCCTGCTGGTACTGGTATTGATGCTTCAGGATGAAAAATCTTTGTGAGTTATGAGAAAGGATCTACACCCACAACCAGGGCTATAAAGCACAGATTAATCAGCATGGCATGCATTTGAAGAACAGATAAACTGTCCCCAGCCTCTGCAAAGCATCTTCACACTGATGTCTTCCAAACAGGAACAAAAGGCCCTTTGTCTTCTTCAGCTTGATCTCTGGTCAAGATGAAACATTTAGTGTCAAGAATCATCATTAAATGACCATCAGATGGGCCCTTATTTGTTAAGTCAGCCAGCAGGAGAGAAAAACAGAAGATGGGTCCACCATCCTTCTCAACAAAATGCCCAAGTACCCCAAATGTTTTTCTTGCATTTTTTACAATTAAGGCCCTCAATATCCTAATAATGTTTCTTACAAAAAAAAAGATACCCTGCCTCTAAGTTAAAATCCTTTTGGGAATTTGAAACTAGAATGAAGGTCGAGAAACCCCATTCTAAGGGGACAGTTGTCTAAGGAATATGATGAAATCAAAGCATCATTTGTAAAAAGTAAGCAAATTAGTCTGTGCAGAAGAGAATAGGACTTACTTATATCTTACCTATCTCCACAGTGAAGGAGAAACTCCCCCAATGATCCATGCTTGAAGGAAACAAATGCTGGGGTCATTAGTTTCCTCATTCTGCCATTCCTTGGCATGAACATGCACCAAAGGATTACATCAAATGAGTTTAACTTTGGGAGTTGATTTTATTAGTTTCTTGTTCCAGAAAGAAATTGCCAACGTTTTTTCTGTCCTGCTTTCTTCCTACAGTTGTTGTTTTGTCTTTTACTACAGGTCTCAAGTTTGCTAAGTTTGCTTCTGGGGTGCTGTAAAATATTTCTCCCCGCCCTGGCATGGATAAGACAGGATACCCTGTGAATATCCTGTGAATATCCTGTGAATATCCAGCCTCATTCAGGCCAACTCTGCCTCTCAGGAGCTGTCATGCAGATGTGCTCATCTCTCCCAGCACAGGCATCCAAATAGACCTTTGGTGGTAATTTTAGGTTTCAGCATGATTCTCCATGCTATTCAAAACCCCAGTTGCTGTATGCACATATCCATTAGGGAAATTATTCTATTAATCTCTCCAATGAATCAGGACAGGCATCAAGTCCAAGTAAGGCCTTTTGCAGAGATTGAGCCTGGTTGTACAACTTCATTATATTGATGATACAACTACATTAAACTGCAGTGGGTTCCTTGTCCTGCTCAAAAATAAAGGCCTGGGAGCTCTGGGGAATCCAGAATTCTTTAAAATATTTCAGGGACAAAAGTTTGGTGGCAACTCTTTCCTCTGTCGTATTAGAGTTGCTCAAACCTTGGGGAGTACATTTTGACACTGCTTCTCCAAAGATAAAGGGAAAGGCAGGTGCTACACTTCATCTAGTAAATGATTTCTGGAGTTGCATTCTTGTGCATTCATGCACAAATCAAGAACACTGTTCTGTCTCTAACACCCACAGACCTAATGGTGAGATCCAAGACAACATGTGGCAAACAGCAGCACATACCCTCCAGCACTGAAAGCTCTGATGATGGAAAATCAGGTGCACTGCTGCATTCTTTCATTTCACTCTGGACTCTCAGGAAGGAGTATGGTGTTTCCTCCCTTCTGCCTCTGAATCAGGGTGGAAAAAATGCTTCTTTTGTGTTTGTGTGACACCCCTCCCTTGCAGATGGGGCTCTGCAGAACCAGCCATGCAGTGTGAATTGCCAGTGGTGTCCTGTGCTGAGAAAAGAGAGACAGAACGTGCATCCCCTGGAACAGCTGCATCCCTAAAAGGAAGGCAGGACAGCAGATGAACAAGAGAGAAAAAGATGGGCTTTTACAGGAGTGCAGTGGGGGGGATCACCCTGCCTCTCAGCTGCCATGCCCACTGTGTGGGGTCACTCACTCCAGTGCAATGGTGTGTGCATTGCCCCTGCTTTTCACTGTGGTGTGCAGAATATTCGTGACAACAATCATTCAGTATTTTTTAAATAGGGTTTTATTTAATTCCTTAGGCTGCTCTCCAGCTTTGGCATTGGCAGCTGCTTGGCAATAATCAGCACATCAAAGTGTCCTTGAGAGGCAGAGGTGCCCCAGAGGCCTCTGATGGGGGATACTCCAGCAGCACAGCCCTGCTCTGCTTAGCCCCTCTCTGTTTGACAGAGGCAGGGAGGAACAGAGGGGCAGGGGTGGGACAGTCACTCTGTGCTTGAAC
>VZUA01103153.1:3070-13547 GCA_013401035.1 Horornis vulcanius
TGCAAAGCTTCTTTCAGAGGATATTTCATTCCCTTTGTGTGTGATGGCAGCACAGGGGCCTCTCCTGCACTGGCCCTGATCTCTGGACTCTGGTTAAAATGAGAAATCAGAAATCTGCTGCTGTGTTTTTCAGTGGAGAGTGCTGGGAATTTTCCCGTCCAAGAAGGAAAATCTGGCAGAAAAGGAAGGATTTGATGGAAATCATATTTGGAAAGCATGGGGTGTGTGCAGGTTTGAGGCACCCAGTGCTGGTGTGACTGGAATTAAGGGATCACTGAGGGGTTGGTGCTCTGCAGGAACAGAATGAGGAGATCAACCTTTAGGAATTAAAATCTCACCAGGACTTTCCAAATCCTTGAGGCCACTGTGCTGGGATGGGAAGTGACCCCACTCTGGTGAGAACCATCACCAGGAGGGAGGAAATGAAAAAATTCCCATTAGCTCAGGAAAAATCAGCCTTTGGGAGATGAGAAATCTGGAATTCTCAGATTCCCACCAGCAGTGCAAGGGGAGGCAGGGATGTCCATGAAGGGCACAAATCCAGAGCAGCAGGAAAAGAGGAGCAGGAAAAAGGGAGCTGAGCCTCCTCTGTGTATCCCTACAAACACCACACACAAATTATATTCCCTGGGTAATGATTTCCCAAGGAGAACAGAGAAATCCTGAAGCAAACAACAACTCTGCCATCTTTTCTTCTCAATATTTTGAAGAAAATGGAAGAGGTGACCAAGAGGCTGAGCCTGTCTTGGAGGGCTGTTTGAGAATTCCCATGGCACAAACAAGTCCTGAGGACTCCAACCACTTGAAAACCCCTGAAAGTGCAAACCTGTCCTTAGTGGTTTGGGGAGAGCAAAGCCTTTCACCATCTATTAATACCCTGCAGGCTTTGCTTGCTAAAATATCACCCTGGGCAGGCTATTTTTGACACTCAGCTCGCAGCAGACAGGCACTGCAGATGGTTATCTGCGGTTAAAAGTCCAGAAAATATTGTTTAAAGTGTGTAAATCCGAGGAATCTGGACAAATTCCAGCTTCAGTAATCCCTTCTCCCAGTATTCCTGCTGCTGTTTCAATTGGAAAACCATCCTGCCATATTTTACCCCGGGTTTGGCCGCTCTTCTCTTGGAATAATTTGGAAGTTGTTCTGTGAGGAGCTCTGGGATGAAAAAGGCTGCAGAAATATATGGTCATTGTCATTAATTCTGGCACCACTCAAGACCACCAGTATTTAAAATCAATTAACAGCCCTTTTCCTATTATCGTTGGCATCTCGTTTTGCTCCAGCTAGGATAAGTTAAACTCTCATAAAAGTTAAAAACAATCTATTTTTGGAGGTAATACAGCAACAGCAGAGGAGAGCTGGTGAATTCCCATTATACTTTTACTGACAGGAGTTTTCTGGGAATAAGTTCACGCCTAGAAATTTTGGATGGGGGGAAGGGTGAGATGACATCCAGTAAAGTGATTTAACCCTGCTTGCTTGGCACCCTCAGCTCATCGTGTTTTTCCCTTCAGGTTATCATGAAAATGCATCAAAACAAAGTCTGTTCTAAGCTTAAAATACTCCCAGACAGAGCCTAAATCCTCTCTGGGTTTGGCTGGTGGAAGCCAAGGCAGGGTTGGGTTTCTGTGCCTGTTCCCAGGTCTCTGTCAGCAGAGGGAAGTTCATTCTTTTCCATGGCTCCGTGTTCAGCTTTGTCAGCAGCCAGGACAGGACAGGATTCATGTTTGGGGCAGCAGCTTCCTGAGGGGATGGAGCATCCCCAGCTCTGAGAACTCCGGAATTTGCATCGGCCCCAAGCTCAGCTGCCTGCTCCGTGGGAAGTTTCAGCAGGACTCTCTGTGTGCTGCATGGGAGAAGCATCCAGGTCACCTGGAAACCTCCCCTGATCCACAGATAAAGCAGGAAAAAGCTTTGTCCGTGCTCTGACACGCGGCATTTCCGAAATAAACCTCAGATAAACCCAAACAAATCCATCTCCCAACACAAAATGATAATTAATTCAAGGAATACCACTAATGACAGCTCACAGCAGAGCTTTGGGAGATCTTTTCTTATCTCCAAGCCCACAATCAGCACCTGACTGGGGCAGGATCTGCACAATTCCTATCTCAAGGCAACGAGGAGTGTCTGGAAGCAGCTGGAAATAATTCAGGAGCACAGTGAAGGGAAAAGGAGTTTAAAAACCACACGGTCTCAATGATATTTTCACAGTGCTCCAAGCAATTTAGTTCCACCAGTTAAATGGTTTCAAGGCTCTCCAGCTCCAAATTACACCCATGGAACAAATGCCAGCAGTGGGAAAAGTCAGAGCATCAGGCCAGGGGAACAACAGCCAAAGGCCTCGAGGAAAGGGCAGGAGATTTGGGATGGCATCCTGCTGGATTTGAGTGGGATCAACCCAAACCCTCTCATTTCTGTCCGAGTGTCCCCCAGATGTGTCTCATTCTGGAAAATAATTTGCATTTTCTGCCAATGTCGTGGAGCCCATGGGAGCCTGTGGAATGTCACCTCTCACCTCCACCTTGCTGGGCTGTGTCTTAGGCTGCAATGAAGATGGAACCAAAGGTTTGTGTTCTGTATCAGCTGTTAAAGCAGCTGGGGCAGTTTCTTTCTCCCTTCCAGGACCCCTCCTCCCTGCAGGGGCTCTCTGCTGCTCAGGGCCCAGCCAGGCTCACTGCAGGGCTCAGACAATTCCATCATCCCATGGGCAGAGGCTGCAGCCAGGGGAGGAGCCCAGCATTCCTGCCTGGATAAACCCTGGGATTGAGAGCAGCAGCACAGCCTGTGTGCACTGCATTCCCAGAGGAAGAGCAGAGCCATCCCAGCACCACTGGAGCTGCAGAGGAAAACTGCACCCTGCTGCAGGATCATCCCTGCTGCACCAGAGCCACACCTGGCACTGCAGGAGGGCTGGGCTGGACCAACAGGTGCCAGGCTGGGCTCTCACCCTGGCAGGGTTTTTTTGTACTATTGCATTTTTATTTTAATTTTCCTAATAAAGAACTGTTATCCCTTTTCCCATATCTTTGCCTGAGAGCCCCTTCATTTCAAAATTATAATAATTGGGAGGGGGGGGGTTTGCATTCTCCATTCCAAGGGAGGCTCTGGCTTTCCTTAGCAGACACCTGCCTTTCCAAACCAAGACAGGTGCAGAACCTGAACCCATTTGTGCCAGAAATTACAATTCCTTGCAGATTATCCAGGCAAATCTGGGACTGAGAGGAGCCCATGTCACTTGGGACCCAGATGAAGCTTTTCTCACCACAGAAAGCACCTCCAAAGATGGATCAAAAATAGAACAGAAGGGACTGTGCTGATGCATTCCGAGGAATAAATGTTCCAATCTCATTTGTACCTTGTTTTCCTCTGTGCAATTCCTCAAGGACCAAGACACGTTTGGTTTGTATTCACTTCCCAGTTGGTTATTTAAGGTGGGTGATCTCCTATAATGAATATTTTCTCCTATAATGAACATTTTCTCCCATAATGAGCATCTTCCCCATCCTTTGGCTCAAAGTGAAGGAGAAGTGAGGGCTGAGTGAAGGTTACCCAAAATTCAAGTCGAAGTTCTGGAGTGATTTTGGGCTCAATGTACTTGGAATATTAATGGGAGCATGGAAGGAAAAGTCAAAGAAGTTAAATAAGGAAATGGGAAAAGGAAAAAAGCAAACAAATTTTGGCCTGCAGGTGTTATCAGCCCTGGAAATCTGAAGCTGGAGATTTTTCATGGGTCTGGACACACCTCAACTTGAGACAAGTGAAAATTAGATCAATAAGAAAGTTATAAATATAAAACTTGTTATATGTTTAAAAATTAAAAATCCCCATTGAAAGTTTTGCATAAAAGTCCCCCAGAAGCTCAGGAATTGTTGGAAAGTTTGGAGAAGATGGGGATAACCTGGAGATGGAGGAGGGACAGGAAGAACCTCTGGAGAGACTGGATTGGGTCAGAAATCCAACAGTGGAGAAGGCAAAGAACTGCCCAGGATGGACATGGGAACAGGAGCTCGGAAAGAAAATAAATGAACATTTTATCTCGAGGGGAGAAGGAAAATCTGGAGAGCCTGGGAAGGCAGATGGAGCTTTGGGGCATGAAGTGATCTTGCTATAAAAATGTACCTCACGTTAGGACTGCAAAAATTACCAAGTGAGAAAATGAGCCAAAGGCCAGCTCGGAGTGAAAAGAGAGCCTGGCTTCTCTGAATAAATGTTTTTCAAAATGAATGAGTGAAGCCTTGCAAAGCTGGAGGGGGGAGAGAGGGAAACTAAGAAGTGTTTGAAGTAAATTTATCTATGAATGAATCAAGAGGGAAAATCTGAACAGAGCACTTGCAGGCAGAGCTCTCTTAATTTAATCGTCTCTAAAGGTCAGACACTTTCTGTCTAAGTGATTTATCAATGCCCAAAGTAAGAAAGCAGATTTTCTCTCCTCGAGAAAAGAGATGAGTTTCTCTCATCATTAAAAAAAAAGAGCTGAAAAGTGGAAATTTTAATCAGGGTGCAATTAAAGGAGAATCATAAAACCTCCCTGAATTTCTAATCTGGAATTGGGAACATCACAAACGTCCTGCCAAACCTAAATATTTGGTTGTCCCTTCTTGTTGAGAGGGGTTTTTTTTGAACTAATAACATTTTGGCAGGGCATAATAGAGATTTAGAAATCTCTAAAATCCACAAAGGATGCACTCATTGGGGCATTGAATGTCCTGAAAGCAGAGTTAGGGGACGCAGAGCATTCTAAAAGTTGGGAAATTAAAGGGGAATTAAAAAAGCATCAGAAGATTTGAAATTTGGGAAAGAAAAAAGTTCCCAGCAGAAAATTTCATGGGTTGAATTTCTGTCATTTGCCAAATTGAAGCTTGATTATATCACAATAATGTCAGGCTCTAAAATTCAGTGTGAGGGGGATGAAGGTTGCTGAAATCAGCAGCAGATTTCTGATTTCTCCTTTTAACCAGAGTCCAGAGATCAGAGCCAGTGCAGGAGAGGCCCCTGTGCTGCCATCACACACAAAGGGAATGAAATATCCTCTGAAAGAAGCTTTTCAATCCACTGGAGAATGGTACAAAACCAATTGATTAAAGCCAAAATGAAGATAAAAATGGGAGAATCTTCCTCTCTGATCTCATTTAGGCCCCTGAAAAACACAACATTGCTCCAGAACTGGGCAAAAGGGGTGGAATTCCACCAGGACAGGTGCAAAAAGGCAGAATTCCCTTGGATTTTCTGTCCAGCCTCCCCAGTGATGGATTCCAGCCACACAATTCCCTGCACCTCCTCCTCTCTGATCTCATTTAGGCCCCGTCCCAGCCCACGTTGGCCAAACCCAACCCATTGGCCCCAAGGTGTGAAATTCTCCCAGCCAGCTGAGGAGATTCCCTCTCCCAACACCACTCCCGAGCTGGGAGTGCACTGGGACACCAAAGAAATGCAACTGCCCCTCCCAAGGGCTGGGAATGGCCAGGAGGAGCAGGCAGCAGGGCCAGGCCTGCCCTCAGTGCCACGGAGCCGGCAGCGAGCACCGCCCTGACGGGGGGTTGGGGCCTTTGGACAGCAGAAAAGAGCCCCAGGATGGTTTAAAAATGAAGAAGGCTGGCAAAATCTCTGAGGCTGAGGTCAAATTTCATCGAGTCGTTGCTTGATTGTTGAGTGTCCCATCTCCAACCACGCAGATTCCCTTCAAAAACCACTTTTGAGTGTTTTCAAGGAGCTGCAATTGTTCCTGCAGGGTTTGGAAACGACTCCTCCAAGGGATTTTGGGATTTTTCAAGGCTGTCTCAGACAGTTCTGGTTTAAAATAAAACCTGGGCAGACTCTGAGCCCAAGCTGGGCCAGCTCAGAGGAACCAGGGCACAGGTTTGGGTGGCTTTTCTGGGAATTTGGCTCATTCCCAAAAGCATCAAGATGCAAAGAAAACAAAGAGGAGGAATTGGAAGTTGGAACTGGTTTTAGCAAAAAATGGGAATTTTTGGGGAAGCACCTTCAGTGCTGGAGCTCCCAGATGCACCAAAAAAAACCCCAAAAAACAAGTGATATATAGGGAAAAACAAAATAAACCAAGTTTGTGGCTGATTTTAGCACAAAGAGCCTGGCAAGATCAAAATTTTCCATCTCATTGTGGTCTGACAACAATATCCACCAAACAAATAAACAAAAGAAAGAATTAAAAAACTTTCACCCCACGTAAGGTAAAAAAAATCCACCAAAAACATAAAACAAAACAAACAAAAAAAAACCCAAACCAACCAAAAATCCCAAAAATCTCCCAGATCCAGGATGTTCCTCCAAGGCTGAATTTTAATTTGTGTGGCAGAAATTGCCCCGAGCAGAGGAAAGGGCTCATCCCAAGGAGATCTTGGAAGCTTTTGGAGCCCAGGTCCACAATGACAGGAATGAGCAATTCAATTCCTTACTAATTAGACAATTAAGAAATTCCAGCAGTGGAGCTGTTAATTGTCCATCAGTTTCACACCCAACTGAAAATCCCCCTGAATTTCAGGGTTTTGTACAATGTCAGAAAGCAACACTTGAATTAAGGGTATAAAGGGAGTTTAGTTAAATTTTGGGACTGGTTTTAGCTGGGTTTACCTGTAAAAAGAACAAAAGAAGTCAAAAATCACTGACAATTCCCAGGGTTTATTCCCCTTTCTGTTGGAATCCTGGAGTTTCCACCAGGGCAGATCAGAAATGCAAATAATTCTGGAAGTAATGGAATAATTCTGGAAGGGTAATTCTGGAAGTCCAATCATTTATTTAAGCTGAAAGAAAATCAGCTAAAAAAAAAAAAAATTAGAAGATTCATTTTTCCAAAGATTGGGTTTACACATCTCCAAGGCTTGTTTGAAATTTATCTGAATCTTCAGGGACAAATTGAGTCCTGATCCAAATCTCCTGGGCTTTGAACAAAGCAACACCAAGGATGAAGTTGGAGCTTTTAAGGTGGTAAAATTTGGCCCAAAAAGAAAAGGTTGGAAAATCAAAATCATAAATTTTGATTTGGCCCGATTGAAAAGGTTGGAAAAAACAAACTTGACAAAAAAATTTACCACAATTTGGCCCAAAAAGAAAAGGTTGGAAAATCATAACCTCTGCTGCTGGATAGCAGAGATTGAGAGGCAGAGAGCAAATGCTGAGGTCTGAGGGAAGGAGATGTGGAGGGAATAAATAACCCAGAAAGGCAAATTCTCTTTTTTTCTGCTGTATCTGTATTTTCTGCTTTCATCTCACCTGCCTCAGCTTCACCCCTGGAAGGTGATGAAACCTGGGCTTAAATTTTGGAAAGCTGAAAATTTTATCAGCACTAAAAACCCACAAGGCTGCTCAGGCTAAACTTGAGTTTAAGCAGCTTTGGGGACTGAGCTCCCCCACAAAAAAAGCAATAATGGCAATTTTTTAATCAGTTTTGCTCCCTCCATGGAGTTTTTGGCTGTGCTCACCTCTCCTTTCAGAGCAGCCAGAATCTTCACTCCTCTATTTTTGGGGTGTTTTCTCTAAAGAAGTTTTTCAATCCTGAGCGAAAAAGCTGCTCCACCAACCCAAGGTGTGCTAAGGAGGTGAAAAACTTTGTAAACTCTGCTTTATAATTACAGGATTTGAGCTGTGGCATCAGAAATTTCAGGTTTATTTCGTAAAAAGAAGCAGATCCTTCTATTTAGGGAAAATTCCCCCCCTACACTTTTTCCCCCTCCCAGGACAGATGTGAAAACACCTTTGAAAAATTATTTTTTTCCCCCCTAATTCTGGTTTCTTTGCCGGGTCTAAGAGCGTTGGAGCGAATGTAATTACATCTTGCATTGGACAAGGCAAATATTTGATCTCATATTAAAATGTTTTCTCTCCAGCTGGTGGGAAATGTGGCTTCTTGCAGCAGATGCAGAACATTTTTAAGAGCTGGGCAAACCCAATATTTATTTATATGTTTATGGGTATGTGGGAGTGCAGATGGGAATGGGAGTGTGGGACACGGCAGGACACGGGGGATGGAGGGTGGGGGAGATGGGATTTTGGGAGAAATCCTGCCCTGGGAGGGTGGGGAGGGGCTGGGATGGAATTCCCAGAGAAGCTGGGGCTGCTCCATCCCTGGAAGTGCCCAAGGGCAGGTTGGAGCACCCTGGGATAGAGGAAGGGGGTGGGATGAGGTGATCCCTGAAGTCCCTTCCAACCCAAACCAATCCATCATTCCATGGAGTGCTGGTGATGGGAGAGGGGAAAAAAGCTCTGAATTATGAGCCCTTCCTGTTGTGTTTTATCTTGTTTGCCAGGGCTGGGATTAAATGCTTGAGAGAGTTTCTTGTTCAGACTCAGAAGTTTATTAATTCTGATCTCTGTTACAGCCTCACAAGCTGTGAGTGCTGCAGCACTTCCAGCCAACAAACTNGCAGCACAGACATTCTGGAATTCTCTGTGCCCGGGGTTCCAGCACCTTCCCTCTCCCCTGAAATAATTCAAGGTTTGTGAAAAGAAGCCATAAATGTTTCTGATCCTTACAGCATTGGGAACAAAAGGATCAATAACAAATGGAATTAGCAGCCCCCAGTGGTGCTGGGAGAGGTTCCCCCACCCCTCTGATTCCCTGATAATCTGAATTCTTGTTTTTTACACCTGGGAAGGGTTTGGAGCCATGGACTGGACACCCAGGATTGGAAAATCCCGGGATGGTTTGGGCTGGAAGGGACCCTAAAGCCCATCCCATTCCAGGGAACATTCCACAGCCCAGGCTGCTCAGTCAGGTGCAAAAACAGGGAAAAAGAAGAATCAGAGAAAAAAAAGAATCCAAGGATGCAAATTTCCTGCTGTCCTTGCCCACATCTCAAGGGAGCTGCTGACATCCTTTATGGACTGGGCAGCAGCTGGGTGGAAAACACCTCTTGTGGCTGGGTGTTAATGAGAGGCCGTGGAAAAATTACACTGAAATATTTAATTGATGTTTCATGCTTCAGCTTTGGATTTGGAATCCATTTCACAGCCTCCTCTGGAGGTTTTGCTGATGTTGTCACTTAAAAATTGCATTGATAAATGATCTAGAAGGAAAAAAAAAAATCAGATAAAGCAATAAATATCAGTGACTTCATGTAACCATAATTTATAGTGAGTTATTTATGAGTTTATATGGGATAATTTATGAGTTTATATGGGATAATTCCAGAGGGGCACAGACAGCACAGGGGACACCTCTAGTCCCTGGCTAAGAGGTTCAGGAATGATGCAGGAGAAGTTAAAAAAGAAATAAAAAAGAAAAGTTGTATTTCTGGAAGGTATTTTACACTTTTGGAGGGTTTTAAGGTTTTAGCAGCAGCAGCACAATCAGAAGGGTGTAATCAAGGTAATCAAAAGCTTAAATAATCTCATTTAAACCCCATCCTGATCTGCAGAGGGGTGGGGACAGAAGTGTTTCCAGTTCATCAGGTGAACACCAAGTCAGGGATTGCCCTCCATTTCCCAACTGGAACCAGACAGAACCTATGGAAAACTACCAGCAAGTGCAAGAAACAGCCATAATTCTGTTTTGGAATCCAGATTAGGCCAGGATTTCTCTGGGTTCACACACTGCTTCCTTCAAGCCACATCAAGGCATCCTCCTTCCAAAAATAATATCCCACTTTTTTTAATTTAATTGTACAATTTTCCCCCCATTTTCACAGCTCGAGATCCAACAGCAGCTTCAGGGGCGAACAGATAATTAAATTTTCATTTTCAGCCCTTTGTTTGTTTAAGAAGCTTGATGAAGAAATGAGTGGCCCAGGCCTAGGTATCACTCCAACATCTCCTGATTTTTCTGGGAATCACCCACACCCAGGAGCAGCAGGGAGATTCCAGAGAAAACCCATCCCAGCACCAATCAAAGAAAAGGTTGGGTTTGTTTGAATTAGGGAAGGGAAAGCAGAGAAAAAATAAACTGCAAACCAAAGTATGTTCCTACTTCTGGTCCTTTCCCCTGGATTAAGGAAGAGATCCAAACTTTTTGCACAAAAAAATATCTCTCTGCTGCCCTCAGCCCTTCCAGCTCTATTTAGTCTTGATTCAAAAATCATTGAGAAAAGGAAAAATCAAGGATTTTTGCACTGATTCCCATGGTTGAGCATCCCATCCGTGTTTAGCCTGAGGAGCACTGAGCTGTGTAAATACTTTTTTGGGCTTCAGTGGCAGAAAATAATAGGGTTCAGTAAATGGATGTAAGAGAAAAAGGTCGTAATTATTCAACCAAAATATGGAACTCAGCTTGCTTAAATAAATACCCTCCTGCCCAAAGCCAGCAGGGTTTTTTAATGCATTTTATCCCATGGCAGGGATAAAACAAGGATGTAAAGGCTGGTGGCAGGAATTAGATCTAAAAAGAGCCCTTGATATGCCAGGAGTGAGGAGGTGAAATGATACAAACTCTGATTCCTTCAGGGAAATGCTCTGGAATGAAGGACAGAGCTCTGCTTCCTTCAGGAAAATGCTCTGGAATGAAGGGCAAAGCTCTGATTCCTTC
>VZUA01103156.1:0-18685 GCA_013401035.1 Horornis vulcanius
TGGAGCAACTTGGGATAGTCGAAGGTGCCATGGCAGGGGGTTGGAATGAGCTGGTCTTCGAGGTCCCTTCCAACCTAAAACCTTCTAGGATTTTATAATCTCAACAATGACCTAAGCAGTGGTGTCTGAGGCACAACTGTGTGATTAGGAGCTGTTTTATGCGGAGTTTTTGTTGGATGGAAAGTTGGAAGGAGCCAAGAACTCATCTGGTGAAGCCATTTTTCAGCCTCTTAATGACAGAAAAATGTCCCGAACTGGCGTTCAGGTTCGGTGTTGAAACAAATGGTTTCTTTAGTTAATCTCTTATTTACTTGGCTTCCCTTCTCTTCAAAAGATTCTTGGATGCCTTGGATGTAAATTCCTAGAGTGGAATGACATCTGACAACTCTGCATGCCAAGGAAGGCAGGAGAATCCACTGCCCAGCTGAATAAGTTATTTTGAAGTTTAATTGCCTCAATTTCCCAGTTCTGTGCCCTTCCTGCTCGGATTGTGGTTGGACTCAGCTTTTAGCTGTTAGATCTGGATCTACAGAGGGAAAAGTGGCTGGAGACAACTTTTCCTGAGCAGTGAGTCACTTCTGCCCCTCACCTTTCAGCTGCTTGCTGTGAACTCTGCCTGTTTTTTTGACAAGAAGTTCCTTCTCAGCTCTTGAATTGTTTGAGATTTTCCCTTGCTTCCTGTAGCACAGCTGTCAGTGTGCCCAGTCTAAGCAAACCCCATTCCCAGCATTTCCTCCCTCAGCCCTGTCCCTCCAAGGATGTGATATTGACCTTTTTCTTGGAGTTGTTCCAGCAGCATACCAGGAATATTTTGGCCTAAAGGATATTGCATTGCTGACTAATGCTGCCCTGGACAGCATTAGTGTGTGGAAATTTTTCCAAGAGATTAAATTAACTCACTAGATTAAAAAAAGCCAAAAAACAACAAAACAAACAAACAAACAAAAACCCAACATCTTAATGAAACAAAGCTGAAGTCTTGAGTGTCTTATCTGTTCCTTGGGCTATAACCCCCAGATTACTTATCCATTTGTTTCCCATCTGGATTTTAAGCAGCTGGTTGTTCTTGTCTCCATGTATTACCTTGTTCTGCTTGTCCCTGCTGAGCTTTATTTGCCTCATGAGGTCGTTTTGGCATTTTCCAAGATGAATTTGAATTCTGAATCTGTCCTCTCCCTTGCTTGCAGTCACTCCCAAATTGATGCCTTCTGGGAATTGGAGAAACATACGGCCAGCAAGGCGGAACAGAAATTAGAGATACAGTGGGAACTGTGGGCTTTCGTTCCTGCCAGGATTTCTAAAAGGAGTCAGTTTGGCTTTTTTAGAAGGAGGAATGGCGATGCCTCAGTATGCATGGAATTAGAACTGTGAGCAGTTGGTGTTATACCATCTTGATCTGGTGCCTGTCAACATAAACTTGGGTCTGTTCAGAGAAGAAATGTCTTGGAATTAAGTCCATTAGGATGCTCTCTCCAAATGTTGGTTGAAGTGAATATTTAAATATAAACAAGCCAAGCAGTACCTTATTTTCCCCTCTTCTTGTGAAATGAGTGAAGTTGTAGGGTAGGGAGGCTCCAGGAATAAACAGAACATTTTCATATTTTATGATTTGTGGACAGATCCCATCCAAGACATGTCACTCAGAAAGGAAAAAATTTTCCAGAACACTTCATTGTCCTTCAGAGGTCGTGAGTTACCAAAGCAAATAATTTCCTGGGTGAGATTGAAGAATTAAATGGAGCTGTTTGCATCAGTGGCCACGTGAGGAAAACCAGCTTGTTTGTGATGCTGCAGATCAATTCCTTGGATTCAGCCTGTGCTGCAGTGGGAAGGGATTGGGTTTGCTTGTCTCTGTCTCCTGAGGATTGTCACTGGGTCTGGAATGAATCCCTCCTCCCCTCACAGCAGCTTGTGGCTGTTTGTCCTCCACCAGCTCGAGCTGCTCAGCACATCCATGGGACAAACCTGAGTAAGGGATTCAGGAATCATTCCCATCTGGGATGCACTGCTTCCAAAAACCTGCTCAGTGAAGGGAATACTTGCTCTATCCTTGTGAAGGCAGCTTTTCCACTTTATGGGAAACCCGATTCTGCCTTCAGAGCAGAATATGTTAGAAATTCACATGGGAATTCAGATTTTGACATGGGAAAATCTCATCTCTCTGAGGCTGTCTGCCGGGCTCCTGTTTGTTTGGCCCTTTGTCAGAGTTAACTGAAGATAAAAGTGCTGCTTCATTGGGATACTGGAGATTTTGGTGACACTCTTATGTTAAGATCTAAAACAAACAAACCCCCCCGGCCCCAAACTCACCCCAAAAATCATAGAATGGTTTGGTTTGGAAGGGCCCTTTAATGACATCTAGTTCCACCCCCCTGCCGTGGGCAGGGACACTTTCCACTAGACCTGGTCACTCTAGAGCCCCCTCCAGCCTGGCTGTGAACACTTCCAGGGGTGGGGCNTCTTGCCTTAAATCCCTGTGTTCACTGGATGGTCACCCTGGCAAAGAAATAAAATCCTTGGAATATTGCTTGGAGAACACAAGCTCTGCCTCGAGCACTCTTTCTTACCTTTTATCTGCTCATGCAGTGTTTGGTCCAATGCAAGTCACACAGTTCCTCTCCTCTGCTACTGGGAGATGGCAAATTCCAGCTGCAAGGAGTTTGGAAAAAACACTGGGAGGTGATGCAGCCCTGAGTGACTTCAGTTGCTTCCTAAATAACTGGCCTACAAGGAAGAGGAGATGTTCCAGTTCCTGTGTATCTTGCTGATCCCTCCAGGTGAAGACGTAGGAGAAGGAGGAAGCCTAGAAAATATGAGTTAGGCTTTGGCCCAACTCTGCTGTGGTGTTGGTCTTAGAGGAGTGGAAAATAAGTGTTGTGTGGATGGTGTGGTTTTAAAGTGAGTAACTCCCATGTTTTATGAGTGAGAAGAGCTTTTTGTTGCTAGTAATTAGTTATAGGAGCTGTTAAATTCATTCAGTTCAACTAAAATTACTGAATGACTTGGTAGAAAACAGAGCAATGAAATTAATTTTCATCTCAAATCACAAATATTTAAGAGTAAAACTGATGCTTGGGAATGATACAGGAAAAAAAGTGACTTCACAATTGCAATTTTAATATAATTGCTCTTGTCCTTGCAGGAAGTTAAAATGCACATTATGGATCTATTGGACACAGTAAACCATTTTTAAATCACTTGCTTAAAACTTGCTCTGAAAGTGGTCCTTGAATCCAATTTTTTTTTTCTTTTTTTAGTGGGGAAGACTTCCTTGATCACCAGGTTCATGTATGACAGCTTTGACAACACCTACCAGGTAAATTAATCCCTGTTTTTGTCTTGTGTAAGACTCCTCTGCTGCCGTGTCTTCCATTGCAGGAAAAGTCATTCCAGACAAGTTGGGGCACTGACCATGAAATTTCCACTTGTAAAATCTTAATTTTCATCACCTGCCAGAGTGGCACTTCTGGTTTGGATTCTGCTCCAGGAGTTTACCTGCTGCTTGCAGCGGGATGGGCTGTGGTTCTAAAGGAATAGCCAAGGCACAGCCAGGGAATAGCAGTTGTTAAATCTGCCAGGGTTTTTTCTTTCTTCCCACCGTTTTTCTTCCAGACCATCACAGATCTAATCCCTGTGTGTGGGTAACATAACAGGTACCCATCTCTTTCAAACAACAAGTTGACACAATCTGGAAAAAAAAAAGGAAATTTAGGATGTTTAGAAAACAATTTTACAAGTTAGCACAGTGCTATCCTGGAGAACAGGCAGTGTTGCCCACTCTCAGAATTTAGCTTGAGCTCAAAATGTGGTGAATATAAAAGTACTTCAGTTTCCTGAAGTGCATCTCCTCCAAGCAGAACATGTTTCATGACTTGGTTACAGCTGGTGATGTTCTGGATACACGAAACTGAGAAAAATCTGTTCCCTGATGCCTGGGAAGGTTTTTTTTAGGGGGGTGGGAGGAGGAGGTAATAGAAAAAAGAAGAATAAAAAAAGGAAAACGTGATTCTCCTGTTCCTCAGTGTCTACCCAAGGATCTCATTGAATTGAGAGATTTCCCTTCTGCCTCCTTCAGTAATTCCTGCTTGCTTCTGCTAGGAAAAACGAGTTGGGGAGTTCTCCCTGAAGTGTGGGAAGAGCCAAGCTTCCACAGTGTGGGAGGGCTGGAGCACATGTCACTGCTCCTGAGGCAGCAAACATCCTCGCAGGTTCCTCCCACTGTAATTGCACGGACATTGAAGACAGTTCTTCTATTTAAGCTGGGATTTTTTCCCCCCACCACAGTATTTTTCTTTTAGGACTGCTCCTTTTCACTTATTGGGTTTGTGTCCCAGTCCTTTCTTGAGGAGGCTTGAGCCTATGTGCTTTAGGATCATAGTGGTGTCACCATGGAAAGGTGGGCTGATGTAATACATTAAATGATTGCAAAATCAGTGAGTGGCACTTACAGCAGTGAGAGATCCTAAGGGCTTCCAAGATAGCTTGGATTTAGGCATCAGTGCTGCCTGCCCAGTTTGGGTGTTAATGGACTTGGGTCTGAGCCATTCGACCAAACCCCTTGATTTTCCTGGAGTTGTGACTGTGGTGGGGCCGTACCTCCTATTGTGCTGTAGCTGGAAGAAGGAATTAGTCACAAAAGCTCCAGGATTTTGGCCAAAATCGCACTGCCTGTTGGTGTCAACCCAAAATAGATGGTTTTGGATGCCCAGGGTTCTCTAGAGACCCCTGAGAGCCCACTATTTATTGCTAATGCATATCACACCCTGCTCATGGGTAACTGGAGCGGGAGGTGAGTTCAGGGACGATCTGCTTGTTCTGGACGTTTCTGGCAGATTTTGAATGCATACTTTTCTGAAACCTATCATTTGAGCATGGGGTTTTTATGTTCAGCTGTTAAAAATAGCAAGCTGCCATTTAATAAAATCCGTGCTGTGCATTGGATTCTTTTTGCTCTCTGCTGGATGAGAGGAATTCAGCTGTGTCCCTCTGTCTTATCAGTAAGAACGTGCTGTACTGTGTCAGAAACCCAAACACCTGGAATAAAAGCGTGTGATTGGAGGTGTTTACTTTACCAGGAGTGATTCTCCTCCGTGGACATGTTGGGAATGATTTCCTTTGTGCTGTGGCCCCACATGCCACGTATCATAGAAGATCTATTTTAGTAAAAGTCTGATATATAGAGTGTGCTGGAATCTGCTCTTTGATAGTGCTGCTTCCCTTTGTTGTGGTTGGACAGGCTGGGAGAGAGGAGAAGGCTCCAGGGAGACCTTAGAGCCCCTTCCAGAGCCTAAAGGGGATCCAGGAGAGCTGGAGAGGGTCTTGGGAAAAGGGATGGAGGGACAGGACACAGGGAATGGCTTCCCACTGCCATTAAGATGTTCTCCAGAAAGCTCCCACTGGTGTTCGGGAAGTTTGGGTGCAGCCATGCTGCTTTAGGGTGAACCAAACTTTAATGGTTGTTAGGGATCATGTAGGTGTCTGCCTTAATCTGCCTGGAAAGTGAAGATCCATGGAGATACTTGGCAGCTGGGAAGAAGACAGTGTGCCCACATACCCTGGTTGAGCTGGGGGACACCAATTTGTCACATGCATAAAAATCCCTGCTGCTACCCAAATAAATGTGTGGATTAACTTGTCAAGATGCATGAACTGGAGTCAAGCTTAAAACCTTCAGTGCTTTAAGGAAGTGTTCTGGTCGTGGATATATTAAGCAAATTGCTTATTGAATCAAGCTATAGCTTAAAAATAAGAAACCCAACCTGTTTTTCTTGCAGCTGCTGCTGCTCCCCTGGAAATCACTGCAGGTGTTCTGACATTTTTTAAGAGTTCTTGGTTTTCTCATCTCTTCACAGGCAACAATTGGCATTGACTTCTTATCGAAAACCATGTACTTGGAGGATCGAACAGTGAGTAAGATTTTGTTGCTTTTCTCTGTGAACAGTAGGAATGAGGACCAGCATCTGGTTTTGTGCAGCCCACACTTCTGAGATCACTGGGAAGCACAGGCTGAGCCTTCATCTCCCAGCTGCTTCCAGGCTGACAAGTGCTGTGCAAACACAGCAGTGGGGATGAGAAATCATCATTTGGTCCATGTGTGCAGGGCTCTCAGGTGCAGTTTGGGAGTGGCACAAGGTGCTTTAGTGTCATCCTCTGTGCAGAAAGAGATGGTACAGATGATTTGAGGCGTGCATGATGGTGGGAGTCTGGAGTAGGGGGAACCATGCTTAACCCCTTCAGCTTTTGACGCCACAAGGCAGGAAGGCAAAATGGAAATTGCCAGATGTGGCCAGTTAATAGCTGGCTCCATCTTCTTAGTACTCCTTGTTTAAAAAGAAGGTGGCCTCTGATGAGTTCACAAATGAGACTAGTTTCCTTGCTTGGCGCAGTTTTAGCTCATCAAGTGAAATCACTCCTCTGTGCAGGCAAAGCTGTGGTTTCAAATGAGCTCAGATTCTTAATTAAGAAATTCAGCCTCAGTTGAGCTATTTGCAGAAACAAAACTGGAGTGCTGCAGAAGCTTGTGGTACTGGATAAACTCCCAATGAATGGGATTGGATAAACCCCCAATAAATGGGATTGCATGGAAAGTCCTTGAGGAATGAGATGTGCATTCCATGGCCAAACAGGCTCTTGCACACCTTGCCATACACGTTGCTTTCAGTGTGTCTTGCCTTTTCTTCCAGAACCTCTCTGGTAAGAGCCATTCAGCCTGTCTGTGCCTGTTACTTTGCAGTTAAGAGTTACAGTGAGCATTTTATCCTCAAAAAACTGACATGGGTAGCTTTCCCAGCTTTTCCACCAGCAACCGTCCTTCATGCTGCTGGAGGTTGCCTGTGTGAGTCCTGAGGGAGGACAGCAGAGCATGAAACTCTCATGTAGGGAGAACTGCTGGTGAACATTTCACAGAATCACTGAGGCTGGAAGAGCCCTCCAAGATCAAGTCCAACCATTCCCCAGCACTGCCAAGGCCACCCTAGCCCACGTCCCCAAGTGTCACATCCACACACTTCTGAACACTTCCAGGGATGGTGTTTCCATCACTTCAGCCGTAGCTTTCTCGTTGGTCCTCTCAGTTTGGAAGCTGAGCCATTCCACTCCTCCCCTTTTGGAAGGGAAGCTTTTTTTGGGAAACTGCACCCCCTCCAGTCTGGCTGCTGTTACCCCACGGGAGAGATTGCTGTAAGGAGACAGAGTCCTGCTGCTCCCAGTCCCCAGGCACCTCCTGCATGAGTTTATCCTTTTTATTCAGCTTTTTTTGAAAAAAAAAAAAAAGTAAAACATTTCTTTACTCTCTTATTTTTAGTGGCAGTTTGGCTTTTTTAATTTTCTCCCACCCACAGATCAGGTTGCAGCTGTGGGATACTGCGGGTCAGGAACGTTTCCGTAGCCTCATTCCCAGTTACATCCGTGACTCTGCTGCTGCTGTAGTAGTTTACGATATCACAAGTAGGTATTTTGCACTGGGTTTGACCTTCTTTCTTATTTTTCTTGCTTGTTTGACTGATTTTGTTAGGTACGGTTGCAATTATGGGACACAGCAGGTCAAGAGCGGTTCAGGAGCTTGATTCCTAGCTACATTCGTGACTCCACTGTTGCAGTTGTTGTTTATGATATCACAAGTGAGTGGGGGGAATTCTGCATTTCTAATACTCTGCCCTTTTCATCCTCTAGCTTAGCTTTGCATGTCCTCTCACGTCATCTGCTTGGGCTTCATCCTGGCATGACAAAAACGTGGTTTCTTTGCTTGTTTCGCACAAGCCCCGTGGTTGCTGCTGTTGTAATGTATAAACTGTCTCACAAACACCATTTTAACCCTTCCCTACCCCATTTTATTCAGTCCTCCAGTCCTGCCTGCTCTCGTTGCACTCTTCCATCTGCCTTTTTGGTCATAACATCACCTGTGAATTTTGGTCTTCATGTCCATGGGTATCTGAATTCTCAAACTGGAGACTTTTGTAGCTTGCTCCACTTCATTCACCCTCCCCCACCAAATGAAATCTGGGCACGGGCTGGCGGGGGAGAACGCATTAACATCACATTTTCCTTGGAATCAGCCACTCTCACATGCTGCAAGATGTAAAACTTACCACTAAGCCCTTACCCTTTAACAATTGCTCTTTCATTTCTTACTAAGGTATGTACATTTTTGTCAACTAAAATGTTAGTGCTTCTTCAGCCCTGCTCCTTCTGTCCCTCCCCTCAGTCCAGACACCCCTTAACTTATCAGTTCCTGCGTTGACAAAGAGCAGAAATTCTGTTTTAGGGCAACTAAACGTTCAGAGAATTTCAGTTCTGAACCAGAACTGACTGAGAACAATGGCCTAATTCTACACAAATGCATAAGTTCTTGTCCTTTGATTTATAAATACTAGAAGATTACAGCCAGAAATAGGGGCTTTACCTAGAAAAGCTCTAATTGTTAAAAATGGCACTTTCCTTTGAACTAAAATTACTGGTTAGCTGTGAACTCTGAATTTTTTCCTGACCCAGCAAATTCAATATTGCCAGGCAGTAAAGAGAATTAAGACTGGCAAGTGATCAAGTCTTGGCTGTCTAGCACGCAATATATTACTTTGCAGTAGAAGCCATTAAAAAAAAATCAATACTTTTCAAGAACTGCTGCAGAGCCCTCCCCTTTTTAAGTACTGAAGCTACTTTGGCTGCTCAGATGCTCTTTGTGTCACTAACTGGCAAGTGCTGAGCTCTGTGGCAGCTTCCCTCCAACTCCTTTTTTCCTGTGGGATGCTATTTCTCAAGCACCGTACAGTCTGGAATTCTTACCTTGCAGCTTTTAAGGATGTAGCATTACGTGCCTGTGAAGAGGTTAAATTTCTGGTTTTGTGCAAAGATTTAGAAATTGTTTTGAAGGCAAGTGCTCGGTGCCACAGGAGTTGCTGCTGTGTTGTATAACCCTGGGATTCCCTTGAGAAAATAAAAAGTGATTGATTCAAGTGCACAAAATGCAAGGTTGGGATTGAGGATTTTGAGAAGCAGTGGAACTGTAGGAACCTCTGTAGGTGCACAAGCCAGGAGCAGTGTAGAGTGCAAAAATTAATCCCCGCTCCCTGTAGAAAACACTTCATGTTGAACTAAAAAATAAGGAGCTGAAACACAGTGATAAGGCTTTTCATTTTAGGTGCTGTCAAAAGCAAATTATAGATGGAGTCAGTTCCCTCTGTGGCTTTGAACCCCCCTGTAACGAAGCACTTGCCCATCTGAAATTAATGCCAGAGCTTCCGTGTCCTTTAGTGGGGGAGATTCAGGGTTTCACTCGCTGATTCTTCATCACCCTCTTCCGCCGACTCCACAGAATGTGAAGCTTTTCTTTCCAAGTCCAGATGTACTTCCTGGTGAGCTGTGAGGGACACCTGCAGTGATAACCCTCTCCACTGTTCTCTGATAGATGTAAACTCCTTCCAGCAAACCACAAAGTGGATCGATGATGTCAGAACGGAACGGGGCAGCGATGTCATCATCATGCTGGTGGGAAATAAAACAGATCTAGCAGATAAGAGGTATGGAGGAATAATCCAGCTTTCAAATGCTTTTCTTACTCTGCTGCTGTTTGCTCTTATTTTAAGGAGTATTTTTTTTTTTCTGGAGATGGCTGTGACTAGAGAAATCCCAATTTTAAGCTCTCTTTGTTTTGAATACACCAAATTTCCATCACAGTGCTGTGAATGAGTTGAAAAACCATCACCAACTTGTAGAGGTGTCAGGAGAGAAGGGATTGTTGACTACAGCCCACACCAGTGAATGAATAAACTGGTTACAAATATTTGTTCATAATAATGTTCTACTTAATGAGTGGAACTCATATCCAGGGAGAAACGGGGCAGAATTCCTCCCATATGAGATGGTTACACTTGGACCTTCGTTAAAACAGTTTGTTTTTGATGATTATTTTTGGACTGTGATTGCTGATTGTTCAGACATAAAAGCACAGCTTCCTGGACAGGGACTTGGGGGTGAACACTTGGCTGTTCTGCTGGAATGCTGAGTTCTGCTTTGGGAGCCAGGTGTGCAATGGAAGTGAAGCAGTGATACCTGTCAGCAGCTGTACATTCCATGCAGGAAAAATAAACCTTTAAGTGCTTTCAGATAAAGCACTTTACATTTATTTTTTTTTTTTAAGTGTAACAAATCTTAATTATTAAGATATTTGTCCAGGTTTGGATTTTTTTCCCCTAACTCTGTTTTCTTTTCCCCAGACAAGTGTCCATTGAGGAAGGAGAAAGGAAAGCCAAAGAGTTGAATGTAATGTTCATTGAAACTAGTGCAAAAGCAGGATACAATGTAAAACAGGTGAGTGGCTGCTGTTGGCACACCTTTGTGGGAGGAACACTTTGCTGGATGTTGGGAAGCCTTGGCAAAGGAGGGCAGTGGGAATTGTAGTCTGCACACAGGGAGCAACACCTCAGAGCTGAATTGTTGGCTGAGGTTCTTAAGGATCTCTGACCTTGCATCACATGATTTGGGACTTCCTTCCCCTTAAGTAACAGAGGAGTTATGGAAGCACCTTTGTGAGTACAGAATCACACCTTCCTGGGTTTTTGATAATCCAGATTTGCTGTTTAGACTGAGAGTGAGACACAAAGTTGGGCAAGCACAGGTCTGAGGACTCTTTGTGATTCTGTTCCAGTGAATGAACAAACCAGTGAAGGAGGAGCATGATGGCTTAAAATGCTTCCAGTGCAGAGGGAGACAGAGCAACAGCTGTTCCCACTCTGTTGGAAGGCACTGGAAGTGCCAGCAAATGTTCCTGGACAGCCAGAGCTATTTATTTCTAGTAGACGATGAGTTGCTTTTGAATTGGGGAAAGCAGTGAAAGGTCTTTTGAACAGATGGGACTGCAGAAAAATGAGGATTTATGTCCTGAGATGAGCTGTGGCTCTTTAAATTTGGACCTGGAGAAGACAGAAATTCATGGGTATCTCTGCAGAGCAAACACACATGTGAATGCTGTGTTCAGCTCCCTGTCCCCCAGGAACAGAAGGACCTGGACCTGCTGGACAGAGTCCAGAGGAGGCCCTGGAGCTGCTGCAGGGCTGGAGCCCCTCTGCTCTGGGGCCAGGCTGGGAGAGCTGGGGGTGCTCACCTGGAGAGGAGAAGGCTCCAGGGAGGGCTCAGAGCCCCTGGCAGGGCCTGAAGGGGCTCCAGGAGAGCTGGAGAGGGACTGGGGACAAGGGATGGAGGGACAGGACACAGGGAATGGCTTCCCACTGCCAGAGGACAGGGATGGATGGGATATTGGGCAGGAATTGTTCCCTGTGAGGGTGGTGGGGCCCTGGCACAGGGTGCCCAGAGAAGCTGTGGCTGCCCCTGGATCCCTGGGAGTGTCCAAGGCCAGGCTGGACACTGGGGCTTGGAGCAGCCTGGGATAATGGAAGGTGTCCCTGGCCATGGGTGGGAGTGGCACTGGGTGGGCTCTAAGGTCCCTTTCCACCCAAACCATCAGGGATTCTATATGTATGGATGACATTCCATGTATATTTTGTACATGCAGTTGTACAAATGGTTTCTCTGGAGAAGGGTACCAGGAGTGATAAAATAGGATTACAAACTATTTCATGTTCTAGACAGGACTAAAAGGTCTGTTATTAAAATGTCCCTTGACTTTGTTTCTAAGTAGCAAAATGATTCCCTATATAATGGGATAATTATAGCAGTGTTAACTCAGAGCTGTTTCACTGCATCACCCACCACGGACGTGTTGGCTTCCAGGGTCCCCCAATTATCCTGCCACAGCAGAGGCTGCCTTATAATTAAGGTTTGGATTCTGTGCTGCAGTCCTTAATGAGTGCTAGACCTGGGGGTATGCACTGAGAGCAGTTGCCTCACTGAGAGGAGTGATGATGATGATGATGGTGGTGGAGCTCTACACTCCCTCTTTCCTTGAGGGGGTTTCTGTGCCCTGCCCCATTTCCAGAGTTCTGTAGCCAAGGCTGTGAAGGAGCTGTGGCTTTCAGGCCCAGCTGGAACCCTGAGGATTTGATGGTGTGCAAAGACATGAGTGGAGATTCAAAAGGAACTAAAAATGGATTTTTCCTACAAGTTTTGATCCATGTGTTGCAGGCGTGGACTGGGATGCTCAAGGATTTCAAAGCTATTCTGTATTCTAGAATATTTGTAACTCTCATTTTTTTTAGTTTAATGAGTAGCTGTTTAAGCAATTATCAAAGGATAAGACTTTTAATACCACCACTTAGATAGTTCCCTGTTTCCTTGCAGCTTCTCTGTTAAATTGTGTGAATTTATTTTAGTAACTTAGCAATAAATTCTCTGCCAGTGAAATGGGAAAGTACAACTGCAGAATGGATCCCCTTCCCATAACCTGTGTAAAGTCCTTAATAAGCTGAATGCAAATTTGACCTTCCCATAACCGATAACTTCTCTCCACAATATATTCTGATCCTGCAGAACAATCACTGTCTAAGTTAATTTTCATACCAGAAGCAGCTGAATTTCATGTCCTGCTCGGGGAGGGAATGGCTGTGACTTTTCCAGCTGCCCCTCATCAGTGGGAATCCACGGGACTTTTGTCCTTGGATGGTGCCTTTAGCTTCTGGTTCATCCTTTGGATAAGAGGGAGGGGCACTGCCTCCAGCTCCCTGCAGCTCCTCTGCAGATCCAGAGGGCCTGGCTTTGTGCTGGGACCCCGGTAGGTGAGATGCTCTGCACTTCCAACAGCAGCTATTGCAGTGCCAGGATCTTCTACCAGCAAAGAAGCAGAGGGGACCGTGCTGCTGCCAGCCTTTTTCTGCCATTCCCTGTATCAGAAAAGGGGAGAGCTCTGAGGATGGCACCTCAGTGCTGGGTGCTGTTGGATCTGTGACTGCAAAGCTGTTTGCAGTCCCCAAAGTCCTTCACACCTAGTGTTCCTTCTGGCTTTGGGCAGGGGGTGTTGAAGGAGAAATGAGTGGGTATTAGGGAAGAAAAGTAGTAGTAGTAGTGTTATTGTGGGGTTAAACTGATGCAGCAGAGGGGAGAAGATCGGCTTTTGGATCCTGCAAAGACTGATTGCCAGGGGAGCCATAAGCTGGAGAAGAGAAGCAGATAACTTGCTCCTTTTAATGCAGAGAACTGTAGTCTCTGATTCATTCTGTCAGCCCTGAATAAGCTTTAAAAGACTTTGCGATTCCTGCTCTGTCTCGGCGGTCTGTATTTCAGGGAATCTTATTGTTACTCCGTAGATTTCATGCCCAGAATATGTCAGGGTTCATTTTGCTGTCTTGTAGAAAGAGAGGGGAGGGAGAGCCCTTGAATTCCTCCCTCCAGCAGTACCTGGCACACTCCACGCTGGCCCTGGAAGAGGCAGGGGATGAATGTGGTCCTTGGCAGAAGAACTTTCTCACGACAGCAGCTCTCTGAGCACAGTCCCTCTGTGACCCTGTTCTCACAGAGCTGGGCCCTTTCTGCTGTCTTCTGATTCTTATCCATCTGATGGGCAAGAATTATCCTCAGAGTTGCAGAGAATGAGAATTAGGGAAAGATTTTTGTTTGCCTTGCATTGGGGAACAGGTTTCTTGCCCGGCTTTTCCATCTGGGCAGTGATCCTCCTGTCCTTTCCATATTGCTGCTGGAGTGTGGCTGAAAACTGGTTTATGCCTGCAGTCCTTTGTGACCCTGATCTGTTGGAATTTATTGGCTGGAGTAGCAGGAAAGGCACAGTTTGGCAAATAACTTGAAACTGATGGTGAGAGATGAGGCTTTTTTCCAGAGTTTCTATCAGGAAGCAGATTGCAGAATTGAATGCTGAGAGAGAGTTTGGGTGGCTTTTAGTCTTTCAGCTGCTGCATTTAACTCCTGCCTTGGAAAAAAAGTCCTGGATGCTCATCAATACTTGTGTTTTTATACCCACACAAACATTCAAACATGTACATGTGTGTACAGACACACACTGGCTCAGGGCTGACAGCACCAGGAAGCTCGGAGGGCCCTGTGGGAAGGCTGCTTTCCAACCATCAGGAAGTTTCCCTAATTGGATTTATTCACATATGCTGGGGCTGATAAGCAGAAGGTTAATAAGAAATAAAGTTGATTTTTCTTAGTTGCCAAATTCCTATTTTTAGTCCAGTAATTTAGGGGAGAAATACTGCTAAAAGCATAATTTTATTCCTGGTCTTAATGTAAAGAAAGGATTACTGTATTTTAAACAGACTTTCTGTCAGCAGTGTGGTTTAAATGCAGAAATTGCAGTTGGTTCCATCAGCTAAGGATTTTTTAAAGACTCCTCACCCTTCCTCTGTGTGAGCATTCCTGCTGTTGGTTTAGGTAGAGTTTAGCATCTGTAATTTTGTTACTTCCTGGTTGGCCTGTGAGGATTTCCCTGAGGTTTTCAGGGAGTCTGGAAGGTCCAGGTTAATGGCAAAGGTTAACAGAAATGCAGGAGGGTGGGGTGTACTATGCTTTTTTACTTTGGAACTGTTGGCTGAAATGAGGGAGTTACGTCAAATTCCGACTTCTCAGACCCCTGTCCTTAGCTCAGATTCCAGTGTGTGCCGGATTCCTGCCAAGAAAGATCCCAGACAGAGCTGGGGGCTTGCTCATGGTGAGCTTGGAGGGGGCTGTCCAGCCAACAAAGTCATCTTCATTGTCTCTCCAGCATTGCTGGGACACTGGGAGCCCAGGTGGGGAAAGCCCTTGGAGCAGGGACCCACGGGGCTGGTCGGGTACCCCCATTCCAGATGTAAACAGGCTGGCAGTGACTCGGCTGGGTTTTCCGCTGTGGAAAGTGGGTCACTGGGAATAAGTGCTTTAGCTTTGTGTCATTTGAGGAGAGGCAGGAAAAACGTGCAGTAATGGAACACGCCAGGCCTGACGTCAGACCCGCACCACGCCATCCGGGGCTCCCGCGCGGCTCCGGGGATGCAGTGGGAACACGTGATGGATGGAGGGCATCCTGTGCAGGGGGACAGGCAGCTGAATTCAGGGCAATTCTCCTGCAGTGAGAGTGGGCACATCTGTGGGGTCCTCACCCAGAGGGCTGAGGAAAAGCCATGTGATGGGAATTACAAGTCTGAACCTCAGGTGCAAAGGTAGGAAATGCAGGAGAGGGAATCGGTCCTATTCCGTCTCGGCTCCTTTGAGCGGAATGAAACCGTGAGGAGAGTTTGGAGCTGAGACCTTGCTGGGAAGCAGGAGGTAGTATTCAAGGGAGAGGCTTTGGATGCATTTGTTCTGTGCTTTATGCCCTGAATGTGGAAGTAGGATAACCATGGAGTGGTCACCAAAAGATGAGGGTTAGGTTTGGGCATGTTCCTTCCTCTGTTTCTTCAGAGCCTGAGCCACAGACAGGTGAGGCTTGGAAGAAATCCTTTCCATACCTCCCATTTTTTCACACTCTTCCATGTGTGTCAGCTCGGCTGGTGCGGTGACAGGCTCCTGGATGATGTGTTTGCCCTCATCAGCATGTCCAAGCTCCTCTGTAATCCTCTGGAGAGGTGCAAAAATCTAATTCCCACCTGCCATGGGGAGGTTGTTGGGATGCAGGGACATCCATGGCAGGTGTGAGGTGAAACGCTGGATCCCACCCATCCTATTTGCAGAGAAGGTGCAGGAGGCTTTCTGCTCGCAGCTGGCTGATCTCCACTAACAAGAGCTGTGCTTTGCCCTTTTCTAGGAATAAAGGTTATACTTGGTGTCAGGATTTTGGGGCTGAGCAGTGTAAATAGTGCTGGGGGATGTGTTGAATCATTGTTTGAACTGTCTCAGCCAGGGGCAGCCGTTGTTTTCATCTGTTCCCTGTGTGGTTCTTTGCAGCTTTTCCGACGCGTGGCAGCTGCCTTGCCTGGGATGGAAAGCACACAAGACAAAAGTAGAGAAGACAGTATCCTTTCTGTGCCTGTGCCAGGCGTTACCCTGGACGAGGAAAATCCGCTGCAGCCCTCGCTCAGCTCGTGGACATCCCAAAAAGAGGGGGAATAGGGGCAAGTAACCTTCGAGCTGAGGAAGGAGGATTGGTGGGTTGGAAGGCAGGGAGCAGGGGTTTTAAGGGTGGAGGCAGCAGGGGAATGAATGGTGATCCAAAAGGATTCTTTGCTTGGTGCTTGGATGTGTGGAAGGTGGGAGAAAGCAGCTGCAAAGAGGTCTGAACAAAAACCCCTGTGACTCTTTCAGGTCTGATTGACACAACAGTCTTTATTAATGAGGGGAGGTAGAGTGCACAAGCAGGGGCTGTGGCAGGGAGTTTGATCACCATTCTCTAAGTGGGAGTGCATTTAGGGCACTTGGAATTGGGCTTTTAGCAGCCTGCAGATAGCAGGGATGGATAGCATCCTCCCTCAGGCAGCTGCATTAGGATTAATGGGGACACTTTTGCAAAACATGGAGGGTTCAAGGATCTTGACCCATTCATGCTCTGAGATGAAGCTGGCAAGGCTCATGTCAAGCATCTCAAACAGCACTTCAAGCTTTAAATGAGGTCCAAACATTGGAGATGAATTGCTGGTCTTCTCTTTCCATTTCCATGTTTATTTTCTCCAAACCTCTTTAAAAAGCAGCTTCAACCCCCTGAAGAAATAAGTTGGAAGTACCAGCTGTGTGATCTCTTTGCCTCTGTGTTCTCTGATAAGGGCAACACTGGAGACTTGCGGTGAACAGCTCTGAGCTGGGGATTAGCATTCAAAGCTCCTCCAGGGAAAGGCTCTGTGAGGCTGGAGCTGCAGGGCATCCGCTGGGAATTCGAGTGCTGCAGAGGGAGTCGCTTATCATAGGCAGGTTCTGAGCAGATAGCTCTGCAGTGACCTTGTGGGACATCAGCTGGCATTGGAAGGGGGAATTCGGGCTGGTGGCAGGGCTTTGCTGGCTGCTGAGGGGAGCAGAGAGGTTTGCCTGGGCAAGGATTGCTGAGGAGGTTGGGATGGCACATCCGGAGCCCTGGGGGTGAGCAGTGTGAAGTGGTGGGATTTAAATCCCACTCCCAGAGGGATTTGAAGCCCTGTGGATGTGGCACTTGGGACATGAGATACTGGTGGCCTTGGCAGTGCTGGGGGAGCAGGTGGACTTTAGATCTCAGCAGGCTTTTCCAACCTGAATGATTCTGTGGTTCTGTAGAAGTGGTGATTAGACCCCCCAGTGTATCCACGCATTTTTAACTCCCACAGCAAGACGTCAGTGGGATTGCTGGGAAGAGCAGACTGGGTAGAGACAAGCATTGGGGTCTGACATCGTTTCTGCTGCAAGTTAGATGTGCCAGTGCCAGGGCAGGAGGGGCAGGTGAGAAACCTTCGGTTTGGAGCTGGTCTTTCTGAGTATTTCAGTGGGAAACACTGAAAATGCCATTCAAAATCCTGCTCTTGGTAGGGAAATAGTGTTGGAGATCTGTTTGCCTTAACTTCCCTCCTTCCAGTGATTGACATAAAACTGGAAAAGCCTCAAGAGCAGCCTGTCAGTGAAGGAGGCTGTTCCTGCTAATACCATGTGGCTTCCACCTTCCTCCAGAACATCACTGCTTTCCCTCCCTGTCCTCTTCATTGACTGCAGTGTGAATATTGGCTTGAACCTTCCCCTTTCCGTAATAACGTATTGCAGTTCATCATCGCTGGCTGTCTCGTGGAGATGATCTTTAGCTTCACAAGCACACCCCACACACACACACCAACAAAATGTCAGTGTCTTCATTATTTATAAGAAAAAAAGAAAAAAAAGCCAAAATATTCCACCGTATTCTAGGTATAACTTTAAAAAAAACAAAAAAAAACAAAAGCAAAAAAAAAATCCAAACAAAAAAATAGGTACAATTTCTTAATATTTGTTCCTTTTTTAATATGTTATGATATTGCACTTTGAAATGATGGCAACTGAGTAAGTTTGGAATCGGACCTAGACGAGATGTATGTGCAGAAGAAGGCTTGCAAATCTGACCCATTGGATTTCTCTCAGAAACTGGGAATGCGTAGACAGCAGGCGGAATCACGGTGGGAGGCGGCAGATGCCGAGGGTTAAACGCTTATCCTTGATAATTAAACACAAATTAACCCCAAGCTCTTAATTGCGTTGAGCAGAGCGAGGCTGCCTGGTGTCCAGGCCCAGCCTGGCCTTAGCAGGGGTTTGACACCCCCGGCTGCTGGAGCTGGGAACTCTCGCCGAGGCAGCGGGGACACATTTCCAAGGAAGCATTACTGGGAAATATGGACGGGCTCTTTGGGATGAGTGGCTTCTGGAGGATTTGGGGGGGAAGGAAAGGGTGGATGTGCATTAGCAAAACACTTGCAGGAAACGGGGAAATAATTTTTCGAGTGCAAAATGAGTTTTCAGAGCTTTTTTTTTTTTTTCCTTTTTAAGTAGAACACCAATGAAGTGAATTATTACTGCCCAAGAGGTGGGAACGTAAGGGTTCAGCTGTTTGGAGGAGAAAGCATTCTGCTTCTTTGTTTTTTTAGGGGAAATACTGAAATCAGGACTGGCACTAAAAGCTGCCAAAGCCGATTGAAACCTTGGAAATTTGGGAGAAAGAGGGAAGAGCAGCTGGCTGCCCCGGCAGAGGGGGAATGGCACCCGCTTTTCCAGAGCGTGGGCATAGGTCGCTGGGGAAGGGGTGTTTACTTTGATCCTACAGAATCCTAGTTGAGCCATCTTAGATGGAAAGGGAGGGACTTGAGTAGGATGGAAACCAACTTCTGATTATGCAGATTTATGCCTTTATTTTTTAGCTCTCTTTTTTTCTGGATTTTTTTTTTTTTTT
>VZUA01103167.1:8240-23025 GCA_013401035.1 Horornis vulcanius
TATGATTTGAAAAGGTTTTGAATGTTTTTGATCAGGTATTTGCTTTTAAATGAGAACATTCATGATTGCCACGTGTATTTGTACTCTATATCCCGACTTTTTAGGCTGGATATAGAAGACAAGTTCCATACCGTATTTAAATGTAAGGTTACTCAAATTCAGAAAATAAGTTATGTTTATATATTATCTACCATGATTTATAAATTATTCACCATGAGAATTGCTCTTCTTGGCAACAATATCCATTTATTGGTGTAATAAAATAGTTCAGTGTAAAATGAATCTCTCAGTGCAAAGTACAATCATAAATAGAATAAATATTACTCAATTTAAATAAACTAGTCCTATATTTCTCTCTCTCCAAATCCATTTTTTCCTTTCAATTTAAATAAGGAAATTTTTCTCTACAATATATTCTAACTTTGTGTTCACTTGAGTAATGTTTTCTTTTATGGTCAGTTTCAGTGAGATCTTAGTGCTCTACAGAGCCTCTTGATTTTTCAGGTGAATATTATAGTAAGTGCCAAAACCTCTTTATGAGATTTTAATTGCAGCAATAATATCAGCAGCAAATTGTAGATAATCCAGGAAATTCTTGTCAATGATCTGGTCTCCCTTTAAAGGTTTTGGACAAAAGGTGTGATAGTGGTTGGGACAGTGTCTTGCTGTCTGTCACTTTAGTTTTCTATCTTAACCTCTCTTGCCAAGTGTAAAGGTTGTTAGACTGCTCAGATAGTCTCAGATGAATTCAGTTTCATTTAATTTAGCTTTATCATAGGTGTTTTATACAAAGAATATCAACTGGTGCCTGAATGTAGCAGTTACTTAAACGTAATGCAAAGTTCTGAGTTAGCATAAATGATAAAATCAAGGCAAATATTCTAGAAAACATATTCAATGAAAACCAAAACACATTAATGTGCTTATCAACCAGTATGAACTAACTAGACGGTCACTTTTTTGAAACTTTCCTGTAACAATACTTATGTAAAATGTTGATGCCAAATGGCTAAGTCTAAAGTTAAATTTATCATTTAAACTTATAATTTAAAAGGAATAATCTTTCTGAGAAATTATGCACAAAAGCAATTGTTGTTGCCAGAAGGTGTTTGTATTACATCTTAAATCCTCAAGAAAACCTTCATTCATAACATTTGTTTGAATAATTCTTGAATGAATGCACCTTAAAGTGAATTAATCTGTCACAAAAAGCCACACGGAATTAACAAGCTAATACCATTTAAAGAGCATCAGCTGGTGAAACTTGAAGGCAGAGCCATCCTTTGTAGGCACACATTCCCATTATTATATTAAAGATTTCATTTTAAGTGTAATAGAATCAGCAGAAGATTGAGAACTGAAAGAAGGAAAATGGTTGTGCTTATAAGTGCTCTTTGGATTTAGAAATGACATTATTTTAAGATTAGGCTGTGACCCTGTGGAACAATAGTTGAGCTGAAGCGTGTGGTGAAACAAAGGTTTTGCTGGCAAAGTCTGTCAATTTGAACAGCTAAGTGGTTCCACCTGTTGGAAGAAAAGGAACTGGGAATGATTTGGCTTGAAGTGAGATGTAAATGTGGCAACAAGCCTTTACCCTTAGTGCCTGGGTGAAAAAGATCCATAATTTTCCCCTAACATTTACAATAAATGCGTCTCCTGTAAACTATGAGAAACATACAAAGAATTTTCATGTTTTTCCAGATCAGAAAAAGTTCTGCTTTTTCAAGACCTCTTATGAACCACCACAATGGGCAAAATAGTTTTTTTCAGACTTGTACTGTTTTCCATTAATTTCAAGAACACCGTGTACCCAGCAGGTTTGAGTGAAGGATTCTTGCATATAAAAGAGCAAAACACTTCATATTCCTGGATTATGCAAAACGAGAGGGAAAAAAGTAAACAAAAATATCTACATCTTATGAAAATGTTGCAACAGTATGCTTCCCAGAATATCTGAGAAAAATATGGGAATATATTGGACAAGACTTCACAGAAAACATGAAGAGATTTTAGCTGCTAAGATATTTGGGGTTGGAAGGTTCCTGATGTCAGTTTGTAGGAGACATTTGGCACTCCAAGGGCAGCCAGGGTTCATACCTGTGGCACCTTGCACCTGGGAGAAATCTTCGTTCATACAGAAAATTTGCTGTCAAATCCGCAGCTGGAGGCAGGCTGCTGGATGGAGCGAAGTGGACACGAACAATGGCCCTTTTCCATGGGAAACTAAAGTCAGGCCCCCAGGGTCCTGTTGTCAGTTTGCAGGACATGTTTGGCCCTCCAAGGGCAGCCACAGTTCCAACTTGTGCCATCTTGCATCTGGGAGAAATCCTCATCTGTTTGGAAATTTTTGCAAAATTAGCAGGCAGGAGCCCAGTGCTGGGCACCATGCAGTGGACACGAACAATGGCCCTTTTCCATGGGAAACTAAAGTCAGGCCCCCAGGGTCCTGTTGTCAGTTTGCAGGACACGTTTGGCACTCCAAGGGTAACCAGGGTTCCAACTTTGGGCGGCTTGCGTCTGGGAGGTATCCTGGTTCATGTAAGATCATAAATGTCATTGATTAAATCTGAATTTTTACAGCTTTAGTGTTCCACCAGAGTTCAAGAAACAAGGTTTTTAATGTGCCAAGACTTTATCAGCCATATCCTATCAGCATCATGTAATTTAAAAGAAAAATTGGCTTCATGGCCTGAATGAAAGGCAGTGTTTCCAGCTACTGAGGAGGAAACATTGAAGAGTAAAGTGGTGCAATTTCAGCTTTTCTGAAATAATAGCATTCAGCAAAACCCTATTACTCTTTTAATCCAATAGGGTGGAAGAGGTGAATAGAGTGCGATGTTTTTCAAAGGTAAGGAAACAGTTGATATGAATATGCAGATCCCAGTTAAATTATTAACTTTTGCCCTGTCCCTCCGAGACAATCTTTTGGTTACTGCCTGTCACTGCAGAAGATTTATGCAAGTATGTTAACCCAGAATTCCAGGATTTCACGTTGCTTTTACTTACTGAAAGGGCTCCCTGAGAAGTGAACATCTGAATTCCCAATCTCAAGAGGTATCAGCTAGCCAAAATATTTCAGGGTGCTTACAGAGCACTCAGATCTGTATTGCAAACCTTACGTAGAAAGACCTTCTTTGATTTTTTTTTTTGACTGACATCACCAAAATTTTGATGAGGATACCCAAGCATCTGCATAGCTGTCCTCTTCTAGAGATCATATTTTCAAACTGACCCTACAAGAAGGTGCTGAAATTCATTAACTTGAAAATTAACGCAAAGTACATGTTTTAGCACTGCAATAGGACTACTGCCTGCCTTGTTCCAACTGGCAATGTAACACATCATTTTGGAACGACCACACATCCTGCAAACTGTGTACAAAAGACCTCTTACCTCTCAGATTGTAGCTGGCCCTAAACAAAAATATCAAGTACTTCAGGGTGGGTTTTTTTTCTTGCTGGGGTTTGTTTTGGTTTGTTTTTTTTTAATTTTAATCAAAGAGTCTTCTGGATAGAAATCAAGCAGATTAAACTGTGGGCCAATTATATAAATAAATAACATTAAATAACAAAAGCTAAAAAGAAAACATAAATTACTTTGAGGCAAATCTGTCAGTCTTTCACTGCAGGGTGCCACTTGAATGTGTGGCATTTCAGCACCACATTTGATTCTGTATTAATGTTTACATTATTTGTTCCCAGGAGACAGAAGTTTCTCTACTCTAAGAAAAACAGTAAATCAACATTCTTTAACATATCAAACACAAAACGTGCTAATGTTTAAGGGGAAGGGAAGACTTTGAAAAAGAAGAGAAGTAAATATTAAATCTACCCTTCTGCTTGGGTTTTTGTCCTCCAGCCAATATCCATTTTTTAATACCTAGTTAAAGGTTTCCTACTGCTGTTTATGCCTGGACCACCTGTTCCCATAATGCACTCAAATCAGCAGGGTTTGGCACTGCATTAGACAGTTCATAAAAATACTAGTTCGACAGTAGGCACTTAGGATGCCCAGTCTAGATCCCATGATCTGAGTGCTATTTCACTTCCATAAAAACCTAAATAGTTATAATTAGGAAGAATAAATATGACTGTAGGTCAAGCTAGTGGAAGTTTAGGAAAAGAGACTTGGAAGAAGAGCCTGAAATGAGTGTTAGAGTGAGGGACAATGCAGAGTAAGGAATGTAAACCATAATTTCTGGAGTTAAAGGAATGCAAATGATGTTGCATAAAGAGAAGGAAGTTGCAACTTGTCTATTGATAAATTAGAATAGGAAGAGCAGGTGATAAATCATCTCACATAAAGGGGTAAATGAGTGGTGTACAGAGGAATGGAGATGAGAAGAAAAGGTGAAGTGGTAGGTAGCTTGGAGATTAAACAGGTAGGTTAGTTAGGTAAATAATTATCAAGGGCCAGTTTTGAAAGCTCTCTGAATTTTAAATTTTAATTCAACCTTCACATCTAGCCTCTCACAAAACTTTATTATCCATAGGTATATATTCACATCTAGAAGAAAAAAATCATGAAACAGAGTCATAAGTCTTTTATGTTTATTTCATGAGAAACTTTTCTAGCTGCAAAACTGGAGCTTTTTGGTGCCTTCAACTTCACCTCACTGCTACAGACATTAGACCCTGCTTAACAGCTGACATGAAATGGAATTACATTCCAGGAGATGAGGAGAAAAAGGAGATCCTCCTCCTTTGGGGATCAAGAGCTTTTCATTCACTCCCATTACAGTAGCAGCCTCAGGCCTCTATCATTTGACTTTTCATGGAGAAAACACTTTATTCCAGGTCTTGGCACTGTAGTGTTCTTTAACATTCAGTCCATGCGGGTATTATCCCACACATAACACCACACAGAAGAAGAATCCCAGCCTTTTAAGTAAACAGCACTAGATATCAAATTTTTTTTCCACTAAATCTGAAATTATTTTTTACATACTTTCACAAGTTGGAACTGAATGTAGACCCTGACCAGGTGTGTTCTCAGTGCATATTTCCTGGTAAAATGAGATGCTTGCTTGGATAGAGGCAGCTTTCTCTGGAAAGAACATGATACTTAGCTAAGAGCTAAGTTAGTTCTGGAACTTGAAGAGGGGTTGAGAGAGAGAGGTTAAAAAGTCAATGTAAAAGGTTTCTTTGTACGAAGTTCAGACAGGTAGAAAAAAATTAATGATGGAATAGAATAAAAAGGTTTTATGAGCCATATTGTACCTGATGAGGCTGATGCAGATACAGAGCCAACAGTCTAATAATCTCCTTGCTCGTTTACTCCTCTGTCTCTACTTGGAGCCTTACAGTATGGGTAAATAGTAGGTTCATTAGAGCTGGGAAAGAACTGCCTCAGATCCATGGTCATAATTGTTTACATAATGTACTTAATGGTTTCTTCATACACTCTGAAAGCTTTTGTAGCTCAAACATTTCCTTACCCATAGTGATCTGCAATCCAGAAGATAAGAGTTAAAAAATTGATATGTTAAGACAGTTAAACCCAGTCTTTTTATCCTAGACAAAGCAGAAATCTAACTTTTCAGAAAAATGTTTAAGGAAGCAAGCACAACATGAAAGCAGAGTATTACAGTAATACAATTCCTGCTTCAAATTGGGATTCTGCCCATGTGAATACCATCAAGTTATCTGTTTTGAGACTTCACCATGCATGCAAAGTGGATATTAAGAGACACTTCTAAATTTAAGAAAAAATATTGAAAATATTATTTGACTGAGGCCCAGCTGTCACACAGTCTTTTTTTTTTTTTTTTTTTTNACCATAGGGGAGTTGGGACTTCTGCCCCTGTTTTTCCCTTGGTTCACAGCATTCCACTAATTCTGAATATGTGCATATTTCCTACACTTTTTGATATCATCAAGCTGGCAAGTGTCTCATCCAATTTTCTGGAGCAAACCAAGGTGCTGGCATGGCTTTCTTGAATGGTAAATATCATCACTGAGTGTGTAACAGCTGAGAATGTTGCCTCTAGCATCTGCCCACATGCTGCAGGATTATCTGGCATATCCACAATCTATCTGCTAGCAGGAAAATAAATTAAAAAAACCCCAACCAACAAACAAACAAACAACACACCCCCAATAAACCAAACCAAAAAAAACCTGACAAAAAACTCTAAAACAAAACAAAAACAATACAGACACAAACCAAGCATTCAACTCTAACTGAAGTTGTCTTTCTTTAACAAATACAGAAATATGACCATATCTGCTTCAAAAAAGTAAAGTTAACAATGAGATCACTTCTGCTACCCACACACTGCCTCCTGCAAAGCGGCGAACATGATACAGATACAGAGGAAGAAATTCTGTCAAATTTCATGTGGTTACTGTTGCTTGGGAAACCACTTCCTTGGTAACTACAATGCATTCTCAGCACGACTCAGTATCAATTTCTCTCTGGCTCTGAGAGTCACAAACCTGCAGTATAGCGTGAAGTGAGAACAAGAAAAACAAAAAACCAATAACAAGAAAACCAACCTGAAGAAAAAAGGAGAGAATGAGCAAAAGATTTCTTGTTGCTGTTTTTTCAAATGTGTCTAAATGAAAAATAATGTAATCAGAAATCTATCTGGAGGTTGTTTTTAATATTGTTTGGAGGAGAAATCATTGATATATGTCAGAAAGTGTGTCTTGAATCATAAGTGTGAGGTTGGAGACTGGTTCTTGTGTGGCTCTGGAGAACTGGCACTGAGCCTGCTACAGAAACTTGGCTGTTACTGGTGTTTTCTCTGTTCCACTTTGTCAGGGCATTTGTTGCTCAATCCGCACTAAAAAATGCAGTTTAAGAGAAGATCTGTAAAGAATAACTCACTAGTATTTTAAACATAATTACTAAAGAAAATTTTTGTAAAAAGAAGATATAAATCTTAAAATCCTTTCCCATACTGCTCCAAAAGAGTGGCTCAGGGATACTGCAGCTAAACCAGGGACAGTTTTCTGACTGCTAAAACACAGCGATCTCTGTTTTGGGAGTACTGATTTGAGCTCTTTGCATAGAATGCAAAATTTGGTTTTTCCATTGATTCACACCAAAATATTGTCTTCTGCTTACCTGGACCTCCAACTTCTCTTTGACAACAGGCATGTAGGCAGCTCAGCACAGGTTTTGTTCATGAACTACATAAAAGAAATTTAATTTTTACGTGAAACAAATAGAAGAAATTCTCTAGTTATAGCACTAGCAATTTGGGGTTTTTTTAAGTTTATCTTTCTATCATAATCATTTGTGTGTCATTCCAGTAGCCCAAATTAAGTAAGAGGAAAAAGAGAGAGAGGAAACACTGAGAATTAATGTCACATGAAGTGTCCTATCACTATTCTCACAGGCAAAGCAGACTCACCAGCCTGTACAGTCCATAAACGTGTTGCACTGGAGGTTTCTTTTCACACAGTTGGAAGTGATTAGGGTGGCAAAAAGGAGGCATCGTGACCTCTCTACTTCTCCCATTTATATTAAGTAGCTTGGGACAGAGTGACTCTAAGAAAGCATGAAAAATAAGTAAGAATGCTCAAGAAATCATTTAAATCACCCTCTTTCTCAGTGTAACTCCTTTTATGTACGTTTAAATATACAGATTTCTATCTGTACATAGACATACACACACTTGCCTTTTCAAGGACAGTAATAAATTAGTTTTTTACTTATTTGCAGACAAAAAATTACCCAGTTGAAGTTATTTTGTTCTTACAGAAGGAGCATCAGCAAAAAACATTAATAGTGTCATTTTAACACCCTTAGTTCAAGCATGCCTTCCACCCACACTCCAAATGGCAGAGGATATACATAAAAAACACATCTCTTCCAGGAATTCAGGAACCTATTGAGTCAATGCAAACATTGGTGCTGAACTGCAATAATATACTCATCCCATTTCCTGGTGCTGTTTCCTGGATTAAACACAGGGACAAATCAAGAAATCTGAAAATTAGAAGAGGTTATCATTTGTTCTCTGAAAATACAGAAGTTTGTTTATATGTTCTGGAGTATTTGGCTGTGGGGAGAGGGCAGGAGGATATCCCTGGAATTCTAGAAAAGATACGATGGAGAGATGGGATAGATCTGGGTAACAACAATGGAAAGGGTACTCTCTCTTTTGGTGTTGAATACCTGGTTCAGCACTAGTTTCTCTTCAAGTAGAGTCTCTTTTTTCAGAAAAACAAATAAGGAATTCCAGAGGAGTTGAACTGATATTACATTGTGCTACTATTCTCAGGTAGTTGAAATCTTCAGCATATGTTTACGGTACATTGAGAACAAAAAGCAACAGTGGGAAATGCCAAGTCTTCCACATTGCTGAGATAGCACTTAAAATGTTTTGGCAGTACTCTTTCCCCTCCCTGTGAAGTTCAGTTACTCTATCCAAAAGCACCAAGTAGCCATTAGGATCAACATTATTTGGGCACTGATGCCATGGAAGCTCTAGACTTGACTGTGAAGTTGTAGGTCTCCTGGTGCATAATTATTGTGTCCAAACTATTCTTGGATGAAAAGCAGGAAGTTACACATATGTAAGATAAAACACAAACGAAACAATTCCAGCAAAAGTCGGAGCCAAAAGCACAAAGCGAATTGGGATAACTCAGGTTTTCTGTTTGTTTTGGGTTTTTTAAAGGAAGATTTCAACAGTTACATATTCCAGAAATGCACATGTAATACTTCATTCTTTTCTTGTCAGAATTGCTGTACTATGAATCTAAATACTGCAATCAGACTACTTCCCTAATTTAGATGACAGAAAAATTCTTGAGTATATCACATTTATGTGTAAAAGTTTACCACTGTGATTTCATATCTAAATTTGTATCTTGTGGAATAATTACATATTATTAAGACAATGCTATATTAATAATGTATATGCTTTCATAAGCAAAAACCTTGCTTCTGTGCATATAGTTTATTGAATATTTTACCATTGAAGTCACAATCAAAAAAAAAATTAAGGCAAGTATTACACATGTGAAAGTGACCATCCAATGCATAGGATGCTAGGCTCGCTCTTTGTGCCCTGTTGCAGTAAGCACCATGCAAAACCAGTAAAACCCAGGGGGAGTTCAGTATTTCCCATTATCAATTCCTCACTCTATAAAGTGGGCTACTACAAAAATCAAGGCTCCAGGTTTTGCTGAGCAGTTGTCCCTCAGGGACAGTGTGTGAGAGCCACTACTACATCCTGATCCTTGGGTTGTGAAATGTGGAACACAACCATAATCATGTCCTGTGCTGACTGGTACCAAGGTGATTGCATCTGTCAATTTACAGTGGTTTGAAAATCTATGTTTAGAGAAGTATTTTATCCTACCTTCTCTGTGTAGCTCCTATGTCTTCCATTCTGCAGACTGCAAAAATTCATAAGATTGTCACTGTTGGGGCTGTCACGACACAAAGCAGAGACCAGAATGTCCCATTGTTACTAGTTGGTGGCTCATCTGCTGCTAGGTGTCTTCACAGGAGAAAATCAGGTCCAGACCTCACTGTGGCTTCCACGCAGCACTCTCAGCTCCACCAAGGCCATCCCCCCACTCTCCTCCCAGGGGGTCAATGGTGGCAGTCACCAGGACCCCCCATGGGCCCAGGCCCAGTCTGTCCTGCAGGCTGTTCTTCCACTCAGTGGTCTCCAGGTGACAGAGGAGGCACCACTGAGACCCAGAACGGTTTCAAGCATCAGCACCTTGTTATTCAAAGGCCTCTCACACCTTCTCTCTGCAGCCTCCCATGTCCAGCTCCACACAGCTCTGGCTCTTTCTCTCCTTCTCCAGTTCTGCCTGGCTCCTTCCTGCCCCTCTCACGGCCCCTGGCCCTGTCTGTCCCTGGCACCACCTCCTGTCCCTCCCTGCTCCCAGCACGGCCAGCAGACCCCACCTGACTCCCTCCCAGCTCACTCACTCTTTATCACCCCCATGGCTGGGAGGGCAAGGCTGCTCCCAATCTTTGGTAATTAACACAGCTGAAATATATTGGGGCAAGATTGCCTCCAGCACTATCTCTTCCTACATAAGATGAACCAAATCTAGACAGTATCTTTGAAGTCCCTCTACATTGACATTTAACTTCCTGTCTCTAGATAAGACCTAAATGAGAAACTTCCTATTTAATTTGGGCTATATTCTGATTTCCCTACAGCATACCTGTTACAATCTGGTTTAAACACAGAAGAGCAGAGGAAACAAAATCTTTGAGAATAAAGTGGATTAAACCCAAAGAGGTTTGACATATACCCAAAAAATATGATTAAAACCAAATGAAGTTAGATGTTGGTGCCAAAAATTGGTATATTTTATTTAATAGTAGGAAGGGGTGTGCGTGGGTGGTGGGGGGACAGGAGGAGAGCAACAGGGGTTGGGTGGTAGCACATCACCCATCCAGGGGTCCCAATGACGTCTCGTTGCTCCCTTCTCTCTGGTCTCTTGGTGGTGAGGGTCCCACAGCACGCCGCCACACGCCAGAGTACAGAATTCCATGGATTAATGCACCCTTTGGGCTGGGGGAAGGCCCAGGAGCCTCCCTTGCAGGGCCAGTTTGACTCTGTCCCTTGCCACCCCGGCTCTGTTGCACCATCTCTGCTGCAGGGCCTGGGCCCCTTGGGGGCCTTTGCTGGGCCGTGTCCCCCCCTCTGCTGTGGATCAGCTTCCCCCGGGGGAGGCCCCAGAGCCCAGCTCACTGCAGCTCAGCAGGCCTAGTCAGGGTGTGGTGGTTTCTCTGCAGTTTTTGTAACACAGCTTTGCTATAATAGGCAAAGGTGCTCCATGAAGATGTATAAGTCATAAATAATATTTCAATCTCTGACAACACACCAAATAACAACTTTCTTCAAGAGGAACCCATTTAGTCAGGAAGGGATAAATTCCAAGAAATACTTCAGACAAAGAAAAGGTCTGAAAAAAAGAAGCCTGATTAAAAAAAAAAAGAATATTATTTTTTATTATCTCATAGGATCAGACATTCTGTAACTCTGCCTTTAAATAGCTAAATAGTTCTGCTTCCTGCATATTGTTGGCTTGATTCAAATAAAAGCATCTAGCTTTTTATAAGTCAGAATTTGTATATTTGATTTCTCAGAGGATTCAGTCATGTCTACAGTCTATGGGATTGAATTAAGATAATTATTCTTGCCTTTCAGGCATTCATTTGCAGGCACATCAGGTTTTCTGTGGATTTTTTTTTTTTTAAGTATGTTTGCCACACATCTGAGGGAGGAATTATTCTTATATGGAATGTGTAAAAAACTTCCATTTATCTTTTGCCATGGTGCAGATCAAGGTACTAACTCATTACCTCACTGTCCAGGAGATACTGGATTTTTTTGAGATGAAGTACGGTGTGATTAAAACTCTTTCAAATACAGTTTCATTACGGTTTCATGAATTTTATCAGTGTTTGTCTGTGAAGTGTTCCAAAGCATTCTCAGAAAGGTTTATGGCTCTTCAGTATCAGAATACATGGATAAATTTTCAAAAGAATGTTTTCAATATATGAGGTTCCTGTGAACAATTTTTTTACAGACGAACAATTAAGATGTGTTATTCAGAGAAAAACTGCTGGAATATCAGGCACTTGTAGTCAGACCAAGGATTTACACAAAACAGGAACAAATATCCATCTCTCTTATACCTTTGGTTGAAGTCCTAATCACTGGGATATTGGTATTCTGCGCTGTTTCCCATACTTCTTTAAATATGCATCAAACTAATGAAGGGTGATTTGGAACATTGCCCATGACGTTAATGAATCAGGAAGAACAACATCTCAAACCTTGGGCTCCCAGCAGCCAGCCCACTGTCGTTCTCTGATGTTTTCACAAACTTAATTTGCATGGTCTTAATTTGTTTCAGTTCAGAATAAAGAACAAATGTCAAAGCCCTCTAATTTTAACAGCGCTTCCATTTTTCAGGCAGGCTTCCCTACCATTTCTGAAGACTTTTCCTATGGCCCGGAGGACTCACATTATCATAGACAAAATCCAAACACAGTCCCATGGAATATATCAATCCTCCAAGCCAGTTTAAATGGGCAATTTGTCTAAACTCTGGTAAAAACTCCCTGAGGCTGCAGGGATCCCAAGCACAGTCAGCTCCAGACAAGGGTTGATTTGCAGAGGAGCAATTTGGCCCATTTAGGCCAAACCAAGACCCTGTATTTCCAAACATCCTTCTAAACCCCAAGAAGGAGCACAGGTGGCACCTTTAAGGAATTAAGAAAATTATCAAGGAAAGTCCAGAGAACACCAGTGGGCAGTGGGAGCAGCTATTACAGAGGTGAATCAGGGAAATTCCAAGGAAATATTCACAGAGTCTTAATAAGACTCATTATTTCCAGTCCATGGCCTCACCCCTTCTGATACTTGCATTCCACCCCACACCACATCTCTTCTGTCATGTGTCCCCAGGAAAATGAATTTTTGTATTGCAGCAACTCTGTTGCCCCTTAATTCCCTTTGACTTCTTCCCACTTACAGTGCATGTTTTATCTCTCTTATTGGATAAGTTTAAGGGGACGAAAATGTAGTTGCTGTCATGTCCTTTTCCCTTGTGTTTTTCATCCACCACTCTATTCATTATCATAACGCCCATGACTATTAGTAAGTAAAAGTAACTGGTTTTTCTGCTGTCACTAACTGAAATGCAATTAAACTGATGTCACTTTTAGCAGACAAGTTTTCAAAAAATAGTGGCAAGAGATTAGCTTACAGCATTAAAAAAAAATCTTTCTCCCTTAATGAATAAAAAATGACACCCCAGCTGGCACAACACCCCCTGGACTGAGCCACCTGATCATTTCAGCCTCCTCTCTCCTAATCACCAGGATATTCATGTGACCACAGACTCAAAGATCTCTCAGTGCATATTTGTGTCCCACAATTTCATAGGCAGAGTGGCTCAGACCAACACGAATTATCAAATATTTTTCTAAAGCTAATACTTTAAAGTTAATGAAAATAAGGTTGCAGCTAAAATGTTGTGTCTAGCATAAGGTTATTTGCTTTTTGCTTTCAGCTTCCTAAATAATAGTGCTCTTGTAACTGACATTGTTTATGATATTTCTGTTAACAATAAAACAACAAAATGCTGAACATACAGCCAAAAGTCAGAGATCTTTCTTCTCACGTTTTAAAACTTTAGTGGCACCATTAGTCAGGTAAAGAGAGAAAAGAAAGGGAGGTACAACAGAGATCTATAAAATTATGAGTATCATGAGAAATCTTAACAGATATATTTACTCTTTGTTGTAACAAAATGACTGGGATACAAATTCAAACCAAAATTAGAAGCAACTTCACACAAACTAAACTATGGAGATTATTGTTAATACATGGCATTGATCCAGTTTATATGGATTCAAAAAGTTGAATTTATGGAATGACAGTTGGGGAAAGTACAGCTTTTCCTTTACTATCCTTAAAAAGTGTCAGCTCTGTGATAGTGTATTGACAGACAAGGGACCTGAGAGGTAGCTAAGACAGCAGTTATTTAGATGGAAGACAGCAGCTTCCTGAAAAATCAAGTAAAAATTGATTCTTTCTTGCAGCTCCTGCCAAAACAAGAGCAAACCACAAAGCAATGTGTTGTTTGTATGAAAAAAACTAGCTTGAAATTTAAAGCCTAAATCCCCAGAAAATGCACAGTGCTTAAGGATCTGAGTCACACTTTTGCAGATAAGAAGGCTTTTGTTTCATGTAATGGAACTAAATACTTGAACTCAGATTTTTTCCTTAAATGTAGCTTATTTCTTCAAATAATATGAATTGTTCTAGATACTTCATTTTCTTAACATTGGGGTGACATTCACTTCATATTTCCACAAAATTAAGTAAAGATTCTAGTCAAAAATAGAAGTTTTCTCTCAGTTACTCCTCTTACGCCACAGTAATGTGACACTGTAAATGCAAATGATACCCATAAGTTTAGGAGGTACTTGTATGAACAATGACCTTAATTATGTTGCTTGTATTGAACTTGAAGTAACCCCAGTTGCACTGAATTTTCTATACCTTTATCAATGAAACAAGAAAGACAAATGGGGCAAACTGAACAATCTGGGTTTGGAGCAATAGTTTATGAACAGACCATTCCTTTGGTTTTCTTGTTTTGGTTTTCTTTTTTTTTTTTTTTTTTTTTTTTAAGAGGACTTTTTGACCACTGTGTGTTGTTTAAACACAGCCATCATATGCCAAGAGAGACTTTCCACTTGTAGCTGCTGCCTCAAGCCTTGCTAGTGCTGCCCAACACACTACTGGTGTCACAGTGGCAAGGTCACACCACAGACCTGCACTCAGCTGATCGTGCCCAGGTCCCCCAGGCCACCTTCTCCAAAGCTGATGCTTTCCAATGGTAGGAAATGACTACTCCCAGCAAAAAGTGTGAATATGAACCCAAAATTCATATTCTCATTCTCTTTTAAAGTATACTGAAAAGGGTAATTTTTAATATACTTCTGGAGTATTTTAAATACCTTCTGTGGAATCATCAGATTGAGTCAAGAAATTCTGGTGTTTCCAAGTCTGACAAGACTTCTAATTAGAATGTTGAACTATTTTCTTACCCAGGAGTAGCCCAAACAAGAACAGAAACCAGCCAGTAATTACAGTATACATTAACATTTACCATTCAAAAACTAACCCATGAACACTCTGGTTCCTCATTAAAATCAGCTTTAAAAAACCTTTATTATTTACGAACCTCCAGGTTATGTGTGAACTTTCCTGAGGTCCAGCTGATCAAGTAGAGCTTGTTAGCTTCCAGACTCCACACAGCCTATAAGGTTCAAATTT
>VZUA01103168.1:0-10876 GCA_013401035.1 Horornis vulcanius
AGTGCTGTCTGGTTTTTGAATGCAGGCATATACCAGAAACAGCATGTTCCTCAGAGCAGGATTCTTCACCCCCACCAACATTCCCTTCTGTGGAGGAAGGGGAGAGAACATGGTGTGTTGGAGTTAAAACTAATTATTCTCAAAACAAGGCTAAACTGCAAGCATAAGCATTGGGAGCAGACAAAACCCAGGACACAATTGGAAAAAAGCCCTGCAAACACACAAAGGGGATGCAGAGTGATTCTGGCACATACAGTGGTTAATGTGAGTTGATCATTTGGGAGCAGTTCATGGCCCTGCTGAAGACAAACTTGCTTCGTGTCAGGGAATTCTGGGACAGAAGCCTTGAACACAGAGCTAGAGTGGCATGAAACCAAAGTAGACAACGTCCTGGACAGAGTAGGATTGCTGCTGTGGGTGCTGTGGCTGCTCTGACACAACCTTTGCTTTTGCAGGTGTGGTGAAACTGGCCACGTAGCCATCAACTGCAGCAAGACCAGCGAAGTCAACTGCTACCGCTGCGGCGAGTCAGGGCACCTTGCACGGGAATGCACAATTGAAGCTACAGCCTAATTATTTTCCTTTGTCGCCCCTCCTTTTTCTGATTGATGGTTGTATTATTTTTCTCTGAATCCTCTTCACTGGCCAAAGGTTGGCAGATAGAGGCTACTCCCAGGCCAGTGAGCTTTACTTGCCGTGTAAAAGGAGGAAAGGGGTGGAAAAATCAACTTTCTGCATTTAACTACAAAAATGTTTATGTTTAGTTTGGTAGAGGTGTTATGTATAATGCTTTGTTAAAGAACCCCCTTTCCGTGCCACTGGTGAATAGGGATTGATGAGTGGGAAGAGTTGAGTCAGACCAGCAACAACCCTCTCTGGGTTACAGGGAAGTGATCCTATGCAGGAGGAAAGAAATTCTGGAAGTGTCTAAACTTCCTCATAACTTTTATTTTATTACTATGGCCTTGGATTGTCTGACCTCAGTAGCTGTTAACACCAAGTGATATCTGCATCAGGCCCTACCTAGAGCATATAGCTGAGTGGGAGTAAACAAACAAGATGCACATGCCTGTTAATGGCCATGAGAGAGAGAGAGAGAAATCTGAAATCTAAAAGTAACAGTAATTCAGTCAGTGAATGTTAATGTTGGGAGATACAGAACGCAATGGGAAGCTTTTGAATAAATATCTCAAAGTCAATCTGAAACCCAGACATCAGTGCTCATAGCATAAACAATTTGGAGCTATTCAGGAGTTGCAAATAAATGCATTTTCACAGAAATCAAGATGTTATTTTTGTATACTATATCACTTAGACAACTGAGTTTCATTTGCTTGTAATCGGTTTTTAAAGTAAGATGGTAAGAGCAATTGAAGTCCTAGAACATAGAAAATGTAATTTTAAACTATCAATAAAGCTGGAGGAGGAAGGGGAGTTTGGCTAAAGTTCCTTTTGTTTATTTTTGGTTTTCCTGTACACAGTGCAAAACAACATATTAAAGGGGTATGTGGAGGTTCAGCTTGGCCTTTTCTTTTGTACTGTCTCATGTCAAGGTCCTGTCTGCACGTGTTCGTGGGGTCTGGGTGGGTGCTGACTGCGTCTGTGCTGCTGCTGTTGAAGCATTTAAGGGAAAAGCCATTAGAGGAGGAGGTTGCTGGAGGTGCAGGGAGTTCCAGACTCTGACTAGGTCAGTTCTGTCCAGTGATGTTTGAGCTTTCAGTAAGAACTTAAAGCATCTGCACTTGCCCTGTCCCTTGGTGGTTGTGCTGTGCTGGTGCACTGAGGGTCAGTGGAGAGAGGAGCTGGCAAACAGTGATCTGAGCATCCACTCGGTGAATAAAGTCTTGGTCTGCAGGAGCTCTTGGCTGACCAGTGCTTCACCCTAAGGCAGGACTAGAGAAGGGGCCCCAAGGTCTGGTGTGAAGGGTGGGCTTTGCCTGGAGCCCCTCTGAGCTGCTGGCTGTGCTCAGGCTCTGGCAGGTCCTGTGGAATCTGCAGTTAGGGGCAGGGATGGCGTGCTGGACTCTGCTGTTCATAGTGAACAGGATCTGGACAGGCAAGTGGTGATTTCATACACTGAACGTGGGAAAAATCAATTCTTCGTATGTTTCATGTTGATCTTTTTCATTAATACTGAGGAATCGCTTCATTCGTTATGGCAGACTCATGAAGTGGTTACAGAGGAGGACTGTTCATCGGGAGCCGAATGACAGGACAAGGGAACGGGTACAAACTGAAAGGGCTAATTCAGATCAGGCATTAGAAGGAGCTTCTTCGCGTGTGAGGGTGGGCAGGCCGTGGCACAGGGTGGCCAGAGCAGCTGTGGCCAGGCTAGATGGGGCAGGGGCAGGTGTCCCCGCCATGGCGGGGGTGGCTCTGCGGGGTCCCCAGGCTCCCTTCGCTCCCGGGCCCCTCCAGGTGTGCCCGCCAGCCCCGGGAGCGCGCGTGCGCGCGCGGGGTCACCCAATCAGCGCCAGCGGGGCGCGCAGGTGCGCTGGGAGCGCGGCCGGGTTCACTTCCGGGGCGTGAGCGGCGGCAGCGCGGCGCGTTCGGAGGGACCGAGGGGACCGAGGGGCTCCGGGGCACGGCGGGACCATGGTGAGTGCAGGGCTGGGGGACCGAGGGGCTCCGGGGCACGGCGGGACCATGGTGAGTGCGGGACTGGGGGGCTCCGGGGCACGGCGGGACCATGGTGAGTGCGGGACCGAGGGGCTCCGGGGCACGGCGGGACCATGGTGAGTGAGGGACTGGGGGGCTCCGGGGCACGGCGGGACCATGGTGAGTGCGGGGATGAGGGCATTTGTCCCCCGGTGTCGCTGCCCGGCGAGGCGCTCGGAGGGGACCGGCCGCAGGCTGGGGCCGGGGCTGACCGAGCCGCTGTGTTTGTGTCTTGCAGGCTCGCAACGCGGAGAAGGCCATGTGAGTGCGCCGGGGGCCCTGCAGCGCGGGCACGGCTCCAGCCCTGGCTCACCTCGGCCGGGCCTGCGGCCGGAGCTGGCCTCACACATCCCTGGCCGCTGGCCCTGACTGTACCTGATCTCACACATTTGTGCCTGCTGGCTGTGCCTGGCTGGCCCGTAGAACTCGCTGTTCAGCCTCTTTTAAAGCAGTTGATGGTGCTGTTGGGTACTCAGCTGTACATGTGCTGCCCCAGAGGCAGTGGGAGTTGGAGGGCACACATACCTGGTGCTGTGGAGCTCCTGTAGCTGTGCTGGGTGGTTCTGTGCAGGAGAGACCCTGCAGCAGTGTCCCCTGCAGGCTGGGGGCTAAGTACACTGAACTGTGTTGTAAAGGACCGTTGTGGTTTTAGGCAGGTCCCATTTTGGGAACAGGGATGCCAGGCCAGATAGGAGGAATCAGTCAGCATTGCTTTATTTGAGAAATGAACCACTGAGGATTTCTAGTGTGGAGAAGTCATTAGCTGGAAAAGCTGGAGGTGGTCAGTGAATGTGTTCAGGCCTTTATTTTCTACAGACTGTAATTAAGTCCATAATAAACATCCAGAGCAAAACTTGTTCTGTTGGAATGTGGAAAGTAAATCTGCTTTCTTCTCTTTAGGACGGCCTTGGCAAGATTTCGGCAAGCCCAGCTTGAGGAAGGAAAGGTCAAGGTGAGATGTAAAAGCCCTGGAGGTTTGGTAGCTCAAGCCAGGGAGGAAGGCAGGCCTTGTTCAGAGCCCAGTTCTAACTCCAGTTAGAAGGAAAATGTTTCAGCTCACTCTGTTTCCCACTCTCACAGACAGGAAAATTCTCCACGACACTTTCTCCAAACCTTTTTTATTTTTGTGTTTCATACTGCATATTACCCAGAGGAAAAGGGTTTAATATCTTTTAATAAAAGGTGGAGCTTTAAGTAAAAAGGTAGAACTTTTTAATAAAAGGTAAAACTGTGGGGAAAGGGACAAAGTAACTGCACACAAAACCTTAGAGGCAAGATGATGCATTAGTTTGTGTCAGCAAGCCAGTAGAATGCAAAGAAGGTTGAGAAGAAGATACTCTGTATAAACTGAAAAAGTTATATTATTTAGTAGTAGCAGTTGAGAAAAGTTCAACCTTAAGGAGGTGATGTGTGCTGAAAATGGTGAAACTGTCCTGAATGGAGCATTCGTTGTATTGGAGAGGATTATGGGGAAAACAGGTGAAAGATTTTGGGTTTTAAGTCGGTTTTTATAGTCTGTGATAATTTATTTTTGTCAGGGCTGTAAGTAATTATTGTTGTCCACTTACTAAGGCTCCATGGGAGCAGAAGGCCCTGGAGGTTGGTGCACAGTCAGGCAGTAGTGGAGCAGCAAGGCCTGTGTGAAGGGCTGTGTGCCAGTGCCCAGCTGGATTTGATGTCTGTGCTTTTCTCTCTCCAGGAGCGAAGGCCTTTCCTTGCATCAGAGTGTAATGAGCTGCCCAAAGCTGAGAAATGGAGGAGACAGGTAATGTCAGCCTGGGGATTTTCTGATTCTGTAGGAGGTAGAACTTTACATTTCCTCTTTAGACACAAGGGGTTTCCCCCACTTGGCAGTACCCTGGCAGTTAAACCACAGAACATTTTCTGAGACTGTACAGCTCAGTGTTCAAAGCAGCTCCTACCATGTCAGGTTGCCCCAGGGCCATGTCCAGCTGAGTCTTTAACCTCTTCAGAGATTTAGATTCCAGGTTTTGGTGGCTGCTGTTGCAGTGTTTGATTATCTTCCTAATGATTTCCCTCCCCTTGAATTTAATAAGAATTTCTCCAGTTTCATCTTGTGTTTTATTGCTATTTGTCCTATTGCCGTGCATTTCTCAATCTGGCTCTGTCTTCTCTGTTCCCTCCACTGATTTAAAAATAAATTTCTGTGTTCTTATTTGATTAGATCATTGGGGAGATTTCCAAGAAAGTGGCACAGATCCAAAATGGTAAGGTTTTTCTAACCACGTTTTATTTTTTTGAATATCCAGTCATAAGCAGTTACAGTAAAAATCCCATTTCATGTGAACTATGCTGTTTCCATTGCATAAATTCTGAAATTCCTCTGGTGTTTCTGTGAGCTGCCTGATTCCTTGTTTTTTCCCCTCTCTTTACAGCTGGATTGGGTGAATTCAGAATTCGGGACCTGAACGATGAAATAAACAAACTTCTGAGGGAGAAAGGACACTGGGAATACAGAATAAAGGAGCTGGGAGGTCCTGATTATGCTGTAAGTGTGGAATGTGTTGTACTACACGGTTGTTCTGCCTACAAGTGAAGTGACTGCTGAGAAAAATATGTAACATTTAGTTACCCATGGGTGGCTTGGCCAATGTTATTTTTATTCAGCCCCTAAAATACTTGGCCGTGTTAGAAGAAAGTTTTAAACTATGAACTCTGTTTATTTTCCAGAGAATTGGCCCGAAAATGTTAGATCATGAAGGGAAAGAAGTTCCAGGAAACAGAGGCTACAAATATTTTGGGGCTGCAAAGGATTTGCCAGGAGTGAGAGAACTTTTTGAAAAGGAACGTAAGTAAAGAGCAGCTCTCCCCAGACATGGATCTGTGTAGCAGAATATCTTGAGTAAAATGCTGTTGCAGTTTGTGGGGAGTGCTGGTGACAGCATTTCTGAATGTCTTAGGTCAGTGAAACACTGAGCACAGGTAATTAATTAGATGCTAAGAGCACCTTTGGCTGTTTGCAATTAAGGAAAGGAGTAAACTGGTTTCTGCTGAGAATTCCAAATGGTAAGGACTGATGTCTATAGAAACTTTCCAGCATAACAGGCAAACTTTATTGAGAAGTTGTAAATAGTACTCAGAGTTCAGGACTAAAAAAAGAAAGAAGAAGGGAAAGTTGGGTTGAATGTAATTTTAGAAGCAGGAATGAGTTTTCACAATGAAAAACTGGATGTAAGGGGATGAAACTTTGTCATGGAATGAGTGGGAATTGCTTGGGCCTGAACGTGAGGCACAGACAAATGATGTGAGGGAATATTGGGTCACGTACTGGAACTGGTTTGTGCAGGCCAGAGGGGGACACCAGCAGCCCCATCGTGCTGGGTGAGGCAGCTGTGGGTGCTCAGGGGTTGGGGACAAGCTGGGGACACTCAGCAGGGGGTGGAGGTGACCTGGGGGGTGACAGTGGTGTTCCTGCAGCCCTGCCACCCCCACGGAAGACTCGTGCTGAGCTCATGAAGGACATTGACGCCGAGTACTACGGCTACAGGGATGAGGATGATGGCATTCTGGAGCCCCTGGAGCAGGAGCATGAGAAGAAAGGTATGTGAGATTCCAGACTGCACAGAGCACCCAGCAAGGGGTGATGGTGGACTCTGAAGTGAAGGCATTTTCTTTTCCCCCCCACCATGGGCCTTGTCTTGTGCTTAGCTGTCAGATTTTGTCTGGTATTTAAATAAGGCATTTCAGGGGGGAGGTGCTTTAGGGTTGACTTTCATCTTTACTGCTGTAAGTGATTTAATATTTTTAGCAAGTCATTCACTGCCAAAGCAAAAACTCCTTCCCCCCTTCCTTTTTCCTGCTTAAGAATGTAGAAGAGTAGGTTGCAGCAAGATCTGTGGGACCCAAGCAGTTCTCTCCCTCCCTTGTGAAAACTGACCCTACCATCTGTTTCCTGTCTCACCTCATTATTTATTTATCCATAAACATAGCTGGTTACTTTTCTGCCAGATTAGAGGGGCCTGCTAGAAACCCTGCAGTCCAGGTGTGTTAATTTAGCCATGTCATCTCTCTTGGAATTTTAACACTTTGTGAATGTTTTTTTCCTTTGGAACTTCTATCCATGTGTCTGCCCACAGAGTTTTCTAGCATTCTTTCTGCTGACTTCTCTGGTGAAGACACCAGGATTACGAGTCTCAATCCCTGAAACTCTCTTCAGAATCCAGCACTGTGTGCCATTTTCTGGGATTTGTGTAGCTCCAATCAAGAGGGCACTTTTAAGTTTCCTAAATAGCTCTTTTGGTGTTTCTGCTGAGCACTGGCTGATCCTCACAGTTATCCCACCTCCATGGGTGAGGCATTCACTGAACTCCAGGCCATGCCTTGTTGGCTGGATGTTGAGGAAGGGAGGCTGAAGGAAATCTTCACTTAGCAGTGTCCTGCAGCAGAGCCTGGAGCCCCAAACCTGGGAAGGGGAGCTGGCTGCAGTGCAGGAAGGGAAGTTGTGTGCTGAGAGTCCCAACAGCTCCCACTCAGGATCCATCCTGCTTGTTTTTACCTTGCAGTTTTTACCTTGTTAAGTTTTTCTGAGAGGAAGTATTGAAAAAAAACTTCTTAAATTGGGGCTCCTTTTCTTTTAGGAGACACACACAAACCATGTGCCACTGGTTAGGTCTTGCTTTCTCAGGGGGGACAATTTTTGTGAGAGTTTGGGGAATGCCTGCTGGCTCCTGCTGCTGTGGGCATTTCCTCCTGCCAAGATGCATTAATCTGGCACTTCTGTAGGATCTTATGCACTGGCCATGTCACTGATTAAGCTTCTTAAAACTTGTTTTAGTGCTCTTACTCTCACTGTGCTGTAATAGAGAGGCAGCAGCCTGGCAGCAAAGTACAGAATTGGCATTGTGCTACAAAATAAGAGAAATACCCTCTGAGATGGAAAAAGAGGCTTCTGTGGGTGGTCTTGTTTAATTAATCTAGTTTAATTAACCACATGGTGATCAGCATCCCTATAGCTGCTGACAGAGCTGTAAGAGCCACTTAGGCTGCTCATGTGACCCTGCTGCTCAGGTCAGAAAGTAGGTTGGTGTTTATCTTTAGACTCTAAATGTCTAAAATGTACCCAAACGAAGGCATTAGCAAGTGCCACAGTGGGACAGTTTGTCAGCATGCACTGATCTGTGTTATTGCATGCTACATCAAGGTTCTACAAGGGTGTGTTACTGAAGCAGAGGATTTAGGCAAGAAGTTTAGGTCCATTGGAAAAGCTCTGGCAATAAGACCATGCTGCTCTGAGTGGCTCTCAGCCACACTTGCCATTTTCCTGTGCTCCCCAGTGATTGCAGAAGCAGTGGAAAAATGGAAGATGGAGAGAGAAGCACGACTTGCAAGAGGCGAGGAGGAGGAGGAGGAAAACATCTATGCTGTCCACGAGGAAGAGGTAGGGGCTGGCTCAGGAGATGAGACTTTCCTTGTGTCTTCTGTGCTCCCTTCCTGGACGTGGTGCTGCCCTGCCAAGGAGCTGTCTGCTGCTCTCCTGCCCCTCTCCCCACCTGAGCCAGTGCACAGTTCAGTGAGAATCAGTAGCAGGGGAGTGCTCTTGGCCCAAGCCCAGGGAGTGCTGGAGGCTGGCAGGTGAGGACAGAGCTTTCACTGGGGTGAGAAGCACCTTGCTGTGATTTAAGTGGCTCTGTTTTTGTCAGGGGGTGTCAGTCTGGCCCCTGAGTGAGTACACCCTGCCTCAGTGACAGCACAAGCAGCTTTGGGGACAGGATAATGTCACACTGCCACTGTGGGGTGTGCAGGGCCTTGTTCACACTTGAATCATGCTGCAGCAGGGCTTTGCTGGTGCTGCTGGCACTGCTCTGACTGCTCTTGTTTCTTCTCCCTGCTCCCAGTGAGATCTGGAGAAGGGTTCTGGAAACAAGTTCTCATTTCTCAGTCTGTATCTAAGTGGGTTAAGCACAAGAATAAAAAGGAGGAATCCATCAGGTGGAGCTGCTGGCTCCTCCAGTACCTGTTTTATTTGTATCATCCCATGGTTCCTGGGCCCAGCTCTTAGGTGTGGCCAAAGCAGTACAGAGCTGTACAGGGAAGTGGTACCTAGATTTTTAAAGCACTTGCTGTCTTCTTGCTTAGCTGGCTCCTCTTCTGTTCACAGCTTTGCTGTGGCAGCCAGAGTTATGGAAGGGAGGAAATGCAGCTTTACATTCATGCCCATGCCACAGCAGAGCAGAGACCCTATGAGAAATGAAAGCAGTCATGCTGAGAATATCAAGGAGCAGCATCTGCACGTGATCCTTGTGTTCCTTTGGTGCTGGGTGCTCTTCACTCATTCCTGTGTTTGTAGTGTTGACCATGCTTTGTTCCTTCTGGCAAAGCAAGTGAAAGAGGGTTTTTTTATGACCTCTATAGAAAATGACCTTGATGTGATTTTTTCACTTTTTAGTCTGATGAGGAAGGTGGCAAGGAGAGAGAAGGTGAAGATGGCCAACAGAAATTTATTGCACATGTCCCAGTGCCAACTCAACAGGAGGTAAGGCATAGCAGCACTCAGCTGCAGGGATGCACACTGGCTTTTGCAAGACACATCTTAATTAACATGAGTAAAAGTACCCTGAATTTGTGATTTCTGTGACTTGACTCTGCAGCTGTTTAATCCCCTTGCAAATGCTGTAATTTCCAAAACCTTCCTAAATACTCCATGAATTGGGAAGTGTTGTGGTGTAGCTGAGCATCTGAGCCTTCAGCATCTCATCTGAGCTGAGTCCACCCTGTAGTCCTGAGTTTCAAGCCTGGTTTTGTTGATATTAAAAAGGGTTCTTTCCCAGGCTTTCTTCTGGTAAACAGAAGAACAATGTTTTGTAAATATAAGAATGTTTACATTCTTTCTTATAGGAGGGACCTTCTTCTGATGTCCCTCTGGGATGACCAATTGGTAGAAAGGTTTTACCTTTTGTGTTACCAATCAAACTGGCCTCTGACTTTCTGTATAAAAGAGGAGCTCATCCCACAATAAAGGGAGAACCCACTGACCACTTTCTAAAGGAGCCTGCGTGTCTCTGGTCGATGTCTCTTGTGACACCATCCTGTTTTTACCTCTGCAGATTGAGGAAGCTCTTGTACGAAGAAAGAAGATGGAGCTGCTCCAGAAGTACGCCAGTGAAACCCTCCTGGCACAGAGCGAGGAGGCAAAGACACTTCTAGGATTGTAACATGACCCCAGTGTCCTGGTTTGTGAGTAATCCTCTGAAAGCAGCAGGTTCTAAGTTCTGGTAGCAGTGGGTTTCAGCTCTGGAGGTTCCTTTGGATGTGGAGCAAAGTGCTGGAATTACAGTGTGAAGGAGAAATCATCGTTCTGGTTTGTACTCCAGTGCTGGGAAAGGTCAGACCTTGCTGAGCTTGTCTCTGCATCTGACAGCTGTTCAGTGCTCTCACTTTGGGAAAGGATCTGTGCAGTGGGGCCTCTTACAGATAGAACCACACCCTGTGAGCTCCTAAATCCTGGGAGAAAACCCACGGAGTTCCTGCCATGCTGTCTGCTGTGTCCTGACTGTAAGTGTGCACATCTTCTCGTGCTGGGTTCAGCTGAGAAGTCACCTACACTGTTATACCTGCTCAGTTCATCAGAATCACCTGGAACCTGGCTAGAGGTGCCTTGAATGCAGATCTTGTGAGAGACTTTGGAAATTTGATTCTTTCTTAAAACACACTGTAATGTCTAAAACCTGTTACCCTTTTTGTGGTTTGTAACTGCCTGGATGAATTGCTTAAATGCTGGATATTCCAGCAGCTACTGTAAACAACTTTGCAATACCTTGTTCAAATATTTTTTATTAAAATTTATTTACAACCTGGTGTCTGTTTTATTCTTGCTCAAAGAATCGTGATGATTCCCTAAGGGTAGCCAAAGATTGGGATCATAGACATGCATCCCTGTAGGGATTTGAATCTCTGCATCCCCTACAGCTCTTGGCTCATGAATCCTGGGACAAGAGGCGAGGCAGAGCCTGCTCAGTCTCATGGATGACTGATATTGTTGTACAACTGGACATCTGCAGCCATGGAGCATTTCTGTCTAAGAACAGAGGATTAAACAGCCAAGTGTGGGACTGTTCAGCATTTCTGGATGCTCTCAGTATTTATGTTACAATCTGTTGTGAATTATCCACTCCAAAACAACCAAAGCTCTAAATTATAGAGACATGCTTTGTGTTACTTGATGCAAGTGATCAAAAAAAAAAAAAAAGATTTGAAAAAG